>OY759165.1:7856295-7960460 GCA_963662125.1 Diplazon laetatorius | reverse complement strand
ATGTGGTGCTGTTCCCGATGCGCCAGGCAAACACGGCGACTGTGGTCAAACGCATCTTCGAAAATTATATTCCGACCTATGGAAAGCCGGCGCGATACAGTTCAACCACGGAACGCAGTTCACCTCAAAAAGCTGGCTAAAAAAATTGGAAGAAGCAGGCATAAAGGCAGTATATTCATCGATGCGACACCCTCAGGGCAATATCGTCGAAAGGGTGAACCGTGAGCTCGGACGATTTTTTGCAAGGAAATCACGGAGGGTGGTACAAGTGGGTGCAAGTGGTGCAAGATTGCATCAACGAAACGCATCACGAGACCACGGAATATACGCCAACGGAATTACACACGAAGACAAAACCCCTGCGGATGTGGAACCAATGGATCGGAATACCGGCAAGCGAATGTGAGGATCCACCAACTTACGAGGCGAAATTGGAGATTGCACGGGAACGCATCCGATCAAAGGGTCTCAAGCGAGCGGAACGATTCAACCGAACGCATCAAATGACCACGTTCGAGGAAGGCGATCTCGTGCTCGTAAAAGCATTAAATGTTTCCGATCCAGCGAAGCAAATAACATCGAAGTTCTTGCCACTCCGGGAAGGTCCGTATCGGATAAAAAAATGTGTGGGATTGGCCACATATCTTTTAGAAGATCCAATAACGAAGAAAGAGAGAGGAAAATTCCACACAAATCTTTTATCGAAATATAGGACGGACATGGGAGAAGCGGAAAAAGAACAGAGAGGAATATCAAAAATCGGGTCGACCGGCACAGAGGCCACGTCTGACAACGCACGCGGCACGCGCGCGACTGATAGCGAGAGCCCGGTGGGCCGGCGAACCACCCGCCGTACGCAGGAGTAGGGGGAGGGCGAGCGGCGAGGCGAGATCGATGCGCACAAACCCGATGTAGATCATCGATTATAGATTTCGCACCGGTGAGGGCGCGCGCGACTGACAGCGAGAGCCGTGGGTGACGAATAGATCGATGTCACGGGAGATCGATGAAAATGAACCCTTAGGTATTTCATCGATAATCGATTTCGCACTGGAGGGCGCGCGTGATAGTGAGCAAGATTGACGGCGGGTAGCAAGGCCCACGGCGTACGTGAGAGAGAGGGGGAAAATAGTACCACCTCGAGATCACGCGAAAGCAGTTGAAAATTGACAACGGGAATAAAAAAACGGAATTACGGAAAAAAAGCATAGAGATAGAAATTACGAACGCTGTGGATCTTCCGCAAAGGTGGAGGTTAATTCCTATTTCGTTTAAAAGAGCGAAAAACGAGAGAGGAACAAATTCAAGGAGACAACCGAGGAAAAAGACACGGTGGGCGTGAAGTTCCCGCGCGACGCCGAAGGATTCAAAATTATAACGGATGATAACATCGCGCATTGGAACCCGGGATCGGAGACAGCAACGGAATAGCCCGTCAGTCTCGCCAAAACCACCGACACGACCATGGCATTCTATAACTTTGACTCGAGTAATCTGGAGGGGGACCATCGAAATTTCCGCATCGTAGGAATCAGCGGACCCCAACGATTTTACATCCAGCTACACGATCCAAGCCGGGAAAGGGAGCGGAGATTAGCCGAATTACAGGCATTTCCCGAGGAGGGAGAGCAGATCGAACCGCTAGACCCGGAGGACGTATACGCGGGAAAATGCGCCATGTGGCGGACAGAGCCCACGATATGGTACCGAGTGATCGTGGAGGAGGGAGTGGGGGAGGACGGGACGACGAAGGTGCGGTTCGGAGACTGGGGGATAGCGGCAAGGGCTCTAACCAGCGAGCTATACGAGCCGCCGGTGGAAACAACCCTACACCCTCTCCAGGCGATCGCAGTGGGTCTCCCAAGGCTGCAACCACCGGGTGGAGAATGGACCGAGGACGAATTGGCCACCGCGGCGGAAATCATCGATCGCCACGATTGGACGATGACAATACTAGAGGAGCCAACTCACGCGGATGCCCGGTGGGTGAGATTGTGGCGGAGGAGGGGCGGCGAAACAATCGAGACGGCAAGAGGGAGGATGCTCGCAGCGGGGTGCGTGCGTGAGACCCTCCGGTGGCCGCGGCATTTCGAGTTGGAAGGGGAGGGGCCCGGATATCTGGACGTAAGCGGGGAAGCGGACAGCGGGTACGAGACAGGAGGGGAGACAGAGAAGGAAAGAAGTGAAGAAGAATAAATTTTTTTTTTGTTTTTTTTTTTTATTAAACGAGGGAGGGTTTTACACGTTTTTTTTTAACGAGATTTTTTTTTTATCAATTGGTGTGCAGGAGTGGGAGTGAGATTTTATTATTATTATTTTTTTTTGAAAACTTGATTTCATTTTTTTACTTTCTCGGCGAAACGTTATTTCATTTTTTGCTTCCTCATAGAGGAAGCTTTGTTTTCGTGAAATTTTTTTTTTTCGAGATGTTCATGAAAACGTGTTCAGTATGTCTCAAAACACCCAAAAAACACATTTAGAAAAAATGTCCGGATGTATGTGTGTGTGTGTGTATGTGTGTAGTAATGGTTAACCGCTCACAACTTGAGAACGGCTCGAGATATCAAGCTGAAATTTGTCACACATGTGAAGGGTTCACGGCGCATAGCACAATTTAATTTTTGGAAAAATCTATCAAGTTATTTCGTTTTCACAGCATTTTTTCAAAATTCAAAAAATTATTTTTGGTCTCTAGCTCCCACATATTTAGAGATATCGAGCTTAAATTCAGTATAATGTTGTACGAGTACAGGGAGATGCTCGATACCGAATTTGGAAAAAATCCACGCTTTGCTTTACTTTTAAAGCATTTTTTAATGTGAAAAAAACGATCTTTACACTCTAACTGGAGCAATTTTTGAGATATCGGACTTAAATTTGGTACGAAGTTGCGCAATTATCCCAAGAGAAACCCGATTGAATTTGGGCGAAATCCATCAAGCCATTCATATTTTATGGCGTTTTGAAATTTTTCTAAAAATCAATGTAACTGCTCCAGCTTCCATAATTTTTGAGATATCTGGCTGGAATTTAGTACGAAGTTGCACTGCCATTGAAAGAGGTTTCGTATTGAATTTGGACAAAATCCAACAAGACGTTCAGATTTGATGGCGTTTTGAAATTTTTCCAAAATTCAATGTAAGTGCTCTAGCTTCCATAATTTTCTAGATATCCGGCTGAAATTTAGTACGAAGTTGCACTATCATCCAAAGAGATTTCCTATTGAATTTGGATAAAATCTAACAAGGAGTTCAGATTTTATGCGAATTATAATTTTTCAAATTTCATATAAATTGCCCCATGTATATTGATTTCGACTCACATCACACTCACAAGGAGCCCTCAACGTCACGAAAGTGAACAAGGAAAGCTTCCTCTATGAGGAAGCCAAAATTGATCGACACATGGTTCCTTATAGAGGAAGCTTTGGCAGATGTGTAAGAAGATAAGGAAGCCATAAGCAAGGTTCTACTTTACATCTCAATAATTGAAAAACGGTACAAAACTATGAGGAAGCAATGTGCAAGGTTCTACTTTGCACCCTTTTTTTTGTTGTGTGAGTGAGATTTGATTATTATTTTTTCTGCGCAGACCTGATTTTATTTTTTTTTGTGTGTGGAATTTGATTATTTTTGTTTCGGTTGGCGAAACGTTATTTCATTTTGTAATGCAAGAGTGAGGGGAAGATTTTTTTTTATTATTATTTGCGAAATAATTTTTTTTTATATTTTTGTTTTTGAATGCAGGAATGAAGGAAAAAAAATTTTTGTATGATTTTTTTTTTGCGGAATATTTTATTTTTTTTAGTGAGTGGAAAAATTTTTTTTGTTATATTTTTTTTTTAGATATAGGCGAAATATTTTGTTTTGCTTCCTCATAGAGGAAGCTTTGTTTTCGTGAAATTTTTTTTTTTCGAGATGTTCATGAAAACGTGTTCAGTATGTCTCAAAACACCCAAAAAACACATTTAGAAAAAATGTCCGGATGTATGTGTGTGTGTGTGTGTATGTGTGTAGTAATGGTTAACCGCTCACAACTTGAGAACGGCTCGAGATATCAAGCTGAAATTTGTCACACATGTGAAGGGTTCACGGCGCATAGCACAATTTAATTTTTGGAAAAATCTATCAAGTTATTTTGTTTTCACAGCATTTTTTCAAAATTCAAAAAATTATTTTTGGTCTCTAGCTCCCACAGTTTTAGAGATATCGAGCTTAAATTCAGTATAATGTTGTACGAGTACAGGGAGATGCTCGATACCGAATTTGGAAAAAATCCACGCTTTGCTTTACTTTTAAAGCATTTTTTAATGTGAAAAAAACGATCTTTACACTCTAACTGGAGCAATTTTTGAGATATCGGACTTAAATTTGGTACGAAGTTGCGCAATTATCTCAAGAGAAACCCGATTGAATTTGGGCGAAATCCATCAAGCCATTCATATTTTATGGCGTTTTGAAATTTTTCCAAAAATCAATGTAACTGCTCCAGCTTCCATAATTTTTGAGATATCTGGCTGGAATTTAGTACGAAGTTGCACTGCCATTGAAAGAGGTTTCGTATTGAATTTGGACAAAATCCAACAAGACGTTCAGATTTTATGGCGTTTTGAAATTTTTCCAAAATTCAATGTAAGTGCTCTAGCTTCCATAATTTTCTAGATATCCGGCTGAAATTTAGTACGAAGTTGCACTATCATCCAGAGGGAATTCCTATTGAATTTGGATAAAATCTAACAAGGAGTTCAGATTTTATGCGAATTATAATTTTTCAAATTTCATATAAATTGCCCCATGTATATTGATTTCGACTCACATCACACTCACAAGGAGCCCTCAACGTCACGAAAGTGAACAAGGGTGCAAAGTAGAACCTTGCACATTGCTTCCTCATAGTTTTGTACCGTTTTTAAATTATTGAGATGTAAAGTAGAACCTTGCTTATGGCTTCCTTATCTTCTTACACATTTGCCAAAGCTTCCTCTATGAGGAAGCCAAAATTGATCGACACATGGTTCCTTATAGAGGAAGCTTTGGCAAATGTGTAAGAAGATAAGGAAGCCATAAGCAAGGTTCTACTTTACATCTCAATAATTTAAAAACGGTACAAAACTATGAGGAAGCAATGTGCAAGGTTCTACTTTGCACCCTTGTTTTTTTTATGCAAGAGTGAATGGGAGATTTTTTTTTTATTATTAATATTTCCGAAATTTTTTTTTATTTTATTCTATTTTTTGTTTTGGAATGCAGAAAAATTTTGTATGATTTTTTTTTTGTGCGAAATATTTTTATTTTTTTTGTTTTGAGATGCAAGAGTGAGTGGAAGATTTTTTTTATTATTATTATTTGCGAATTTTTTTTTATTTTATTCTATTTTGCTTATGAACGCAGAAAAATGTTGTATGATTTTTTTTTCTTTATTGCGAAATATTTCATGTTATTTTTTTTAAACGCAAGGATGTGTGAGAATGAGTATGATTTTGCGTGCGAAATATTTTTTATGGATGGGTGAGAGATTTTTTTTTTGGTTTGTATATATAATTATGGTATGCGAATGTGAGTGGATTTTTTTTATTTTTTAATAATAAGTATAAATAAAAAGAGGACATTTATATAGATAAATAATGACAGTTTATTTCATCCCCGAGAACGAGAGAGAGAGGGAAAGAGAGAGAGAAAGAGAGAGAGAGAGAGAGAGAGAGAGAGGGAGAGAGAGAGAGAGAGAGAGATAGAGAGAGAGAGAGAGAGAGAGAGAGAGAGAGAGAGAGAGAGAGAGAGAGAGAGAGAGAGAGAGAGAGAGAGAGAGAGAGAGAGAGAGAGAGAGAGAGAGAGAGAGAGAGAGAGAGAGAGAGAGAGAGAGAGAGAGAGAGAGAGAGAGAGAGAGAGAGAGAGAGAGAGAGAGAGAGAGAGAGAGAGAGAGAGAGAGAGAGAGAGAGAGAGAGAGAGAGAGAGAGAGAGAGAGAGAAAGAGATAGCGAGAAAGCAGTGGGGAAAGCGGCAAGGCGGGATCGGAGAAATTTCTGCGACAAGAGCGACGCAGAAATTGGGGGGGCAATGTAACGGTAGCCGTTACATCGAGCCACAAAGCCCCACCCCACCCTAGAAAAGCGAAGGAAAAGACGCGCAGGCGTACGAGGCTCAGCATCCACCAGCGAACAACATCCGTCAGCGACACCTGGAACAAAAAGAGGAAATAGGATCCTGCGGGTGGCGGGAGAAAAACATAAGAAAAGGGCCAATGACGGACGGGAGCGGTGTCGTCAATGCACCGGAGCAAATCACTGCTCGTGCTGGTGGCATCACTCTGTAAAAGAAAAAGAGAGGGAAGATCCCGATGGGGTATAAAAAACCACCACCGGAGGAACGGGGCATCAGAATTTCTCTGTCCACAGCCCCAGGATCTCCAGCAAGCAGCCAGCAGCCAGCCGACCAGGAAAACCGAGGAGGAACTGAGAGAGAAAACATTGGGTCTGACGAGCAACGGCGCAAGAGCATCGCGAGAACGGACGGAGACACGAGCAGCCGAGGAGGCAGAGAGATCCACCGGAGCCACACGCATGCCGGACAAAGTCCGAATTTCTTTCTGATTCGTATTTTTCAGACTGAAACAGACGAGAAACCGTGGGCAACGGGAGGGAAATTCCACACGAGACGCGACGGTGACGCGAGACAAACGCAAAGCGAGAAAGCCACCGGTCGTTGAAGCATCGAAACGTCGGCACCGAGCTGTCACAACAACGTCGCGCATGCGCAGACCGACGGGGACTAGATTTTCTCATTACAGAGTCCTGGACGCCCGACAAACTCAGGAAACCCGATAGATCGACGGGGAGGGACACGGAAAAGCCGACCGACCGAGAAAACACCAAAAAGGGGTGCGAGAATCCGAGAAAACGAGAACTTCCGGTATAGGCGCACGGACGACGAGGATCCTAACCGACACAGCCCACGCCACAGTGGCGACTGTCGAATCCGCTCGTCACCCCCGGGCAGTTACCGCGACGTCTGATATCACGACGAAAGCGCCCCGCGCCGAGCGTGACCCGTGTCGAAAGCTCCAGCGAGGAGGGGATAGCCACCGAGACCACTATCGCTAGCAACCCCTTTTCTGTGGTCATGTATCCTAATTCTGCCCCTTTCAACGTTCGACTCGCGAAGGCGACTACCTCCCTTTCCCCGCTGTCGTTCTCCTGGGCCAGTATTGCCCCCAACGCGTAGTTACTTGCGTCGGTGGTGAGGAGGTAAGGTTTGGAGACGTCTGGGTATCGTAGCATGATTGTTTCGCAGAATAGCCTCTTCACCCGTCCGAACTGCTCCTCCTTCTCCTGGTCCCAGTGCCACCGTACTCCTTTTCGGATGAGTTCCAGCAGGGGTGCCGTCTCATGAGCGTGTCGATTTGTGAACTTCGTATAGAAATTTACCAACCCCAGGAACCCTCGTAGCTGACGGACGTTCTTCGGGGCGGGGTAGTCCTGGATCGCTTTACCCATCTCTGGGTCTGGTTTCAGGCCCTCGGTCGACAGGATATGTCCTAGAAAGGCCACTTCTTTCCGGAAGAAATATGACTTCCGGAATTTAAGTGTCATGCCATGGGCCTGGAATCGGCCGAACAGTATTTCCAGGTGCTGGATGTGCTCGTATTGGTCCTTTGATAGGACCAGTAGATCATCCACGAAGTTGATGACGAAATCCAATCCCTCCAGGACGATGTCCAGTGCCCGGATGAGGCTGGCTGTGCTTGTTTTTAACCCGAATGGTGTGACCGTGAATTCGTAGCATTTTCCTCCATGTTGGAAGGCTGTATACTTTCGTGACTCGGGATGGAGTGGCACCTGCCAGAAACTACTTGTTAAGTCCAGTGTCGATATTATTGTTTTTCCGCCGCAACTCTGGAAGATCTCCTCGATGGGCGATGCATTGTTGTAATCGTTCACGAGGTATTTATTTAGTTCCCTTGCGTCGAGGCACAATCGCACACTTCCGTCAGACTTGGTGACCGCCATCAAAGGGTTGATGTAGGTGCTGTCTGACTTCTGGATTACCCCGTACTCCATCATCCGCTGGAGTTCCTCCTGGACCTTTTCTCGACGTGCCAGAGGTACCGGGTAGGCCCGATGAAAATATGGCTGGGGATCCTTCAGTACTAATCGATGCGTATAGGCAGTCATTCTTCCTGGCCGTTTGTCGAAAATCCTCCGGTACTTTTGGACAATCGCTTTGAACTTCTGGCAGATCTCCGTTTCTACTTCTCCGTATTCCTCCATCTTCGTATCG
The DNA here is from genome assembly GCA_963662125.1 of Diplazon laetatorius. Lineage (NCBI taxonomy): Eukaryota > Metazoa > Arthropoda > Insecta > Hymenoptera > Ichneumonidae > Diplazon > Diplazon laetatorius. Next base: position 7,952,188 of record OY759165.1, on the reverse strand, counting down.
AATTCCGCCTCAGTTAGCTCCCAGGTATCCTCGGACTCTTCTGGGATTTCGAAGCTGCTGCAGACTGGTGCTCGCTCCTCATCCAACTCCTTTCCCGTTATCCATTTTCCGTCCTTCAATTTAGCGAGACACCGTCCTCCCATCGTGACCTCCTTCTTCGTGGCATCGACCGAGATCCCCATGTTTAGCATCCCGTCAATCCCGATCAATGCCGGTCGGAGTAGTTTTGGCACGACCAACATCTTGATCTGGCCCTCCGTTCCCCTTATTTTGGTGTTCAAGAGGATTTGTTTTTTGATGCGGCTAGCTTCCCCTCCGAAGGCTCCCACCACCTTGGTGCACGTGACGGGGAGGGTAGGCAATTCTCCCCACTTATCTTTTTCTTGGATGAACGTCTCCTCGGCTATGCAGCTTACCTCGCTACCGCTGTCGATCAGTGCGGTTGTTGTAACTCCGTTGATCTCGATCAGGATCTCCGGACACTTTGGGTGGTGGTCGCTGTACCAACCCTCTCGTGTAGGATCCGGTTCCGTTCCTAAGAATTCCCTTGGGTCCTCTAGGATGGTGTTAACCCTTACTTCTCGGTGAGGGTGCACTGCCACTTCTTTCTCATTCTCCTTCTTCTGCTCGCCCGTTGCGGGTCTTCTTTCTTCTTTCGATCCCTCTTCTGCCACTTCTTTCTCCTTTTCCTTCTTCTGCTCACCCGTCGCGGGTCTTCTTTCTTCTTTCGTTCCTTCTTCTGCTGTTTTCTTCCCTTCTCCTTCTCTGCGTTGCTCTCTCTTCTCTTCTTCCTTTTTCCACCCGTCCTTCTTCCTCCCCGTCGTTGTGGATCCTCCCGCTGCGCCACCCCTCCGTGGATATCTTTTTTTGTTTGTTGAGGCTCTGGGCGCAACGGTTAATCGTTTCCCGTCCCTCTACTTTCGGGGTTTGGCCCCGTGCGGGTGCGTTCCACAAATGGCCCAGGAGGGACCCAGCCGGGTGCCCCCCCATTCGTCTGGAGCGCTTGTATGGTCGCAAACTGACCTGGAGTATTCGGGCGCTGCCATCCCGTTGTTGGCGGTCAATTCTCCCGCCCGGTTCCTCTCTCTTCGGGATTCCCACTGGTCGGCCCATTGTCTCTCGGTCCGGATCTTCTTGATGGCCCTTGATAGGGGGTCGTTCGCTCCCGTCGCCGGGCATTGGATGGCCCTGCCAGGTCAATACTCTCTAGCAACTCGAGAAATTCTCGAACGTTTCTAATCTGCCGGATTCGCACCGCGCACATCACCTCCTTATCGAAATGCCGTGCTAGACTCTGTATGATCTCCTCGTCGGTTCGTTTTTCCGTTAGGTCCCGGGCGTTACCTAACATTAGTGCCGCGTAGTCGGCTCTCGTCTTCTTTTGTTCATGCTCCCTGTACGTGAACGTTTCCATATCATGTACCTCTTCCCGGACCAGATGCCACCAATCAGCTGCGGTTCCTTGGAGTGCTTCGGCCAGGGTACTCTTGACGTCGAACCCCGTGTTTTCGCAGTAGGCTCTCAGGTCGTTGAGAAATGCCATCGGTCGTTGTCGTCCGTCGGCACGGAAAATCGGTACTCTCTGCTTGGTGGTTCGTAACCGTGCTATCCCGGTCCCGTTTACCCACGTCACTCCCAATGCCGACGTATTCGTATTCATCGGTCCCCTTTCCTCGAGCCGTTTGATTCGTTCCTCGTGTTCGAGGATGGCTCCCCGATTCCTCCGGGCCTCCGCGATCGCTTCCTGGACTGATTTGTCGAAGGCCTCCCGGGTAAACTGTTGCTCGACTACGTGCTCCTTCAACCTTTTCCCGATCTCTTGTTGCTCGTCCCGTAGTCTCTGTACTGTCACACGGAGTTGTTCTCCACACCTCCCTTCTGCAGACGCTACGCTCACCATGACGTGAGTGTCGGATTCTTGTTCTTTGGTCCTTCGCAATCGTTCCCCTCTTCGGAAATCTTCCTGAAGTTTTTTCATCATCTCCATCAACTGGGTAAATTGATCTGTGGGGTTCGGAGGATTGATCACCACGTTCGTTTCTACAGCAGGAGGTGTTTCATTTGTGTCTTCGTCATCTATGCTTTCGATATTCGATAGGTTCCCTATCGTTACCCGTCGGCCATCTTGCGGTCTCTGTCCCCTGAAGAGTGCATCTGCCGTGGTGGAGTCCCAGGCGAGTGAGAGTTCTTCTATACTATCCTCATGGGTCTCCCTGATCTCGTCTTCTTGTCCTGCCATGTCTTCCCCTTGTGAGAGTCTCCGGGCAAACCGAGATTTGTATCGCATTCCCTTTTCTTCGCCTGGTCTAATCTCTTCTGCTCGAATCCCTGTTCGGGCGCCAAATGTTACGGTAGTTTTCCGTTATCTTAAGTTTTATCTCGAGAGTCGAGGATTTGTGGACTTGAGCAGCGCAGAGATTGATTGTGGACACAGGTCGAATATATGGTGGCGTTTATTCAGTGATTTTTTTGTGTCGGTTTACAATTTCGAGAGTGGCCTCCTGATTTTCTTTATTGTTTCGGTTTATTAATGGTATATGCTTTTTCGTGTGTTGTGACAATATGTTATGATATATATAATATCGATGGGTTCGCAGCGCCCACAATGAGAATTATTGGGGCTCTGAATTATCCTTATTCGTCGACGGATTGGTTGTTTGTCGTCGTCGGCGTGCTCGTTGCGCCACCTAGGTTGGAACGCCGGGTGTTGGGCCAATCGGATTTACGGAGAGTGACCCGCAGTTGTCCCAGAATGGGTCCTCGGTTCGCCAGCGAGTTGCGTGATTGCCAGTGAGGTAAGTGAGACGTGCCGCGTGTGCTCGTCGCGCCACCAGTGTGTGCTCGCCAGCGACTGGAACGCCCACGGATTGTCGTAGCGGGGTTGGCTCCCGTCCGCCTCTCGTTCGCACCGGTGAGTCGAGGGATTTCCAGTGAGATGAGTGAGACGTTCCGCGTGTGCTCGTCGCGCCACCTGTGTGTGCTCGCCAGCGACTGGAACGCCCCCGGATCGTCGTAGCGGGGGTGGCTCCCGTCCGCCTCTCGTTCGCACCGGTGAGTCGAAGGATCTCCAGTGAGGTGAGCACGACGTGGCTCAGGTGCCTGTCGCGCTACCACTGGTTGTCGCCAGCGGCTGGGACACCCACGGATCAACGATGCGTGGATCGATTGCCGTTCGTGCGGATTCCGTCGCCGTGCCTTATGGTTGAAGAAGCAGCCTTTTGTCGCTGCGTCGTCGTTTCCAAAATGGCGTTCGGCCGTTGTTCGTCGTATATCGAGCTGCGTCGGTGATGCGAGATTCGCGACGGAGTTTTGTTTGTTAATTTCGTGAGTTGATTGCTGCTACCCCAAACGTCGCTTTTCATTCGTGAAGTGTTGTGATGGTGCGACCCGTTCGTGGTGTCTCCGTACCCGTGTGTCGTTACGTGATTGTGCTGTGTACCCGTGGATACGTGCTCCGTTTGTTACGACCAGTGTGGGTTTTTCTTTGTTTTGGCTTTGGATTTTCTTAGAATCTTCCCTGCATGATTAATTCCCTTTTTGTTCCCTTCCTTTAAGGCTGAAGGGAAGGAGGGTGCTACGAATGGGATAGAGGTTATGGGCGCATTTCATCCATTTGCCGGTGCCGTTGGTCCGCCTACTTGCTCCCGTTCCCCGTGCTCATGCCCCGTCCACTCGGTTGTGGTGGCGCTGTCTTCTGTGTTGTCCTCCCGGTGCCTCTCGTTCGCCACACGTCGACTCGTTGCGTGGTCGGCGTTCGATGCACGGAAGCTTGTGTTGTTTGTATTCTCGTCCCGGTGCCTCTCGTTCGCCACACGTCGACTCGTGGCGCTGTCGGCGCTCGATGCGCGGGACCCGTTGTTTCGTCTTGATTCCCGTCCCCGTGCCTCCGGTTCGCGGCACGTCGACTCGTGGCGCTGTCGGCGCTCGATGCACGGGACCCGTTGTCTCCTCTCTGGTGGTCGGCTGATAATTCTCGTCTGAACCTCTGATTCGTCGTTGTTTCCCGGTTTTCAGATTCGCTCCACCGATTGGTTGCCTCCTCCGGATTGGCTTGGTCTCCTCTGCTGGTTGGCTGGCTGGCTGGATCCGCTTCCGTGGTTGGCTGGCTGGCTGGATCCGCTTCCGTGGTTGGCTGGCTGGCTGGATCCGTTTCCGTGGTTGGCTGGCTGGTTCCTTGGAGAGAGCTGGCTGGCTGTGGACAAAGAAAATTTTGTGTCCATATCGTCGCCGTGCCCTGCTTTTATACTGCTTCTGCATCTCGCTATCTCTCTCGTTTGTGCCGGGTGACGTGGCGTTTTCTGCGTGCGCCGGTTCCACGCTGTCTTCGCTGCCGTTTTCTCCCGCTTGGCGTTGCTGCTGTCGAGGTCACACGGTGCCGTCGTGGGGAAAAGAGAAGAAAACGGGGGGGGGGGGTCCTGCCGCAGGGACTACTACGTCACAATATACAATTCTTTCGGTTTTTGCCTCTTCTTCTCTCTCTCTTATTTACATTGCTTAACGATTTTTCTCTCTTCTCTCTCTCTCTCTCTCCTTTTTCGTACTTCCGTTTCCGCTCTTTCGTTCCATTCCTTCTTTCATTCCTTTTCGCCCTCTCTCATTCTCCCGTTCTCCATCCTCTTCCTCTCTCTTCTCTCGTGTTCTCCATTTCTTTCATCCATTCCTCCCTTCTCCCTCCTTCATCCAGGATTTCCTTGACCCTCTCCCCGATCCCCCTCTCCCTCTCCACTCCCCCCTGCACCTTTCCAGCACGTGCTCCCAGGTTTCTCCTTCCGAACCACATACCCTGCACCTCCTTTCCTCCTCCGTCTCCCAGTACTTTCCTTCTCTCATCTCGTTTCCCATTCTATATCTCGCAATCCTTCTGTATCTTTCTTCACTCCACCCTGCTTTTAGGTACCCCGGTAGTTGTTCCACCATGATTTCTCTGTACCACTTATTGTATTTCGACTCCTTTATCTTTTCCCATCTTTCGCTCCTCTGTCTCTCTTTATCTTCCCTTTCCCATCCTTCGTGGTCTTCCTCCCTCCTTCCTTCCTCTCTTCCCACCCTCTTACATTCTTGCCTTCCCCTTTCCCACTTCGATAGCTCCCCCCCTGTCCTCTCCCGTTCAGTTATCTCCACCAAGCATGCCCTTGCCAGCTCACTTCCCTCTCCCTTCCTCAGTTTTTCTTCGAATCTCCATGCTCTTTTCCCCGCTCTCGTTCTCATTTTTTCTCTTTTCACCTCCTCCCTCACCATGTACCCTGGGGTCCTCCAGTCCACCCCCAGGGTCCATTTTATGAATCTTTCGTGTGCCTTCTCTATTTCCTTCCGTTCTTCCCATCCCCATATTTCTACTCCGTACCCCATCACCGTCCACACCAAGGTATCATACATCCATATCCTTCTACTCCAATCTCTTTCAAACTTCCTTTTTCCTATTCCCCATGCTTGTCTCATCACTGCTCCCGCTTTCCTTACTCTGTCCCTTATTTGCGCCTCCTGCCCACCGTTCCTCTTAAACACGTATCCCAGGTATTTAAATCCTTTCACTTCCTCTATTTTCTTCCCTCTCCATCTCCAGTTGATTTTCTTGCTCCTTCCCCCTCCTTTCCTGAATCTCATCATCTTTGTTTTTCCCACATTTACTTCTAGTTTCTTCTTCTCGAAGTATTTTTCCAGCCGCCGCACCATACTCTCCATTTCCTCCTCTTCCTTCGCAATCACCACCACGTCATCTGCGTAGGCTAGGGAGCATATTCTTATGCCCCCTACCTCTACTCCACCCCATCTCCCCTTCTTCAATTCCTCTTCCATGTCGGCCGTCAATAGGTTAAAGAGAATTGGGCTGAGCGGGCATCCTTGCCTTACGCCTTTGGCCGTCCAGAAAGCCTCTCCTGTCTTCTCTCCCACCTTGCGAAAAACGGTCGGGAGATAACGGCGTTCACGTTACCCGGGCGAGGATCATACCAGTTCACCCGTATGCCGTCCGGTCTCACGGGAGCCCCAGCGACCTTCCAACGGCTACAGGACCGGCTGATTGGCGCCAGTATGGAACCTCACGTTTTTGCCTACCTCGATGACATTATAGTCATAACGGAAGATTTCAATGACCACCTCGTCTGGCTCAAGCGAGTGTTTGAAAAAATTACCGAAGCCGGCTTACTGATCAACCCCAAGAAGTGCGAGTTCTGCAGGTCCCAAGTCAAATACCTCGGTTTTCTGGTGAATCACGACAGACTCCAGGTCGTTCCCGATAAAACCGCTCCTATCCCCACCTACCCGGCTCCAAAGAACCTTCGAGCTGTCAGACGATTCCTGGGAATGGCCTCTTGGTATCGCCGTTTTATACCCGAATTCGCCACCCTTGCCGAGCCAATCACACGGTTGCTAAAGAAACAACAACCCTGGGAGTGGGCTAACGAACAACAAGACGCGCTCGATAAGATCCGAGATAAGTTGATACGCGCCCCCACCCTAGTGTGCCCTAACTTCAGCCTTCCGTTCGTGATTCAGACCGATGCTAGCTCCGTAGGACTAGGGGCCGTCCTTACGCAGAAGGTCGGGGGGATAGAACACCCCGTGGCATTCGCGAGTCGTACCTTAAACGCAGAAGGCTAGGTTTGTCAGAAGCCCAAGGTAGAACAAACGCGGCCAGCGGGGCTGATGGGCCGTCGACGCGTGGAGGAACCCTGGGCTGTCGTTGCCGCCGACATAATGGGGCCGTTTCCCCCGAGTAAGGGGGGTTCGCTTACGTCCTTGTGATGCAAGATCTCTTCACAAAATGGGTGGAAGTCTGTCCGCTTCGGCGAGCCACCGGAGCCAAGATCCGGGAAGCGTTCGAGGAGTTGATCGTATCCCGGTGGGGAACCCCGGCGGTGCTCCTCACCGATAATGGCACGGAGTTTGTCAACAAAACCCTCCGCGAGTTGTCGACGGAGTATGGCATCTATCACTCCACCACCCCTCCGTACCACCCCCAGGCGAACTCCGTGGAGCGAGTAAACCGAGCGTTGAAAACCATGATAATCGCGTTCCTCCAGAAAGACCACCGCGAGTGGGACCACCACTTAAGCGAATTCCGTTTCGCGTATAATACGGCTCGTCACGATTCCACCAAATTTAGCCCAGCATTTTCAAACTTCGGGCGAGAACCCCCTTCCCAGCGTACCTTGCGACGGAAAATCGAGGGACCCCTACCGCTAGAACCCCAACCCCCCGAGGCATGGGCTGACCGCCATCATCGCCTCGAGTTGATCCGCGACTGGGTCGCCCGCAATCTCGAGGAGGCCTACCACCGACAAGCTGGTTACTATAACCGCAAGCGACGGGACGAACGATACCTAGTCGGGGACCTTGTGTTGAGAAGGAATCGCGTGTTATCGTCGGCTGCGCAAAACATCGCCGCAAAACTCACCAACCGCTTCGAAGGACCCTTCGTGATCCGAACTGTCCTATCACCCGTCGTATACGAGCTATCGAATTTGAAAAATGAGCCCATGGGTAAAATATCAGTGCAGGACTTAAAAAGATACCTTTCGCCCCTCGATCCCGAATCTAGCACCCTTTCGGACTTTTCAGAGGAAACCACCGCTGTCGGAACCTCGCCGCAGGATGCCACCGAAACGTCACTGGGAGGACGCCCTACTGGCGAACTTGGACCCGTGGTTGGACGTCATCGCGGGTATATAGAGCGACTATCCGGGTCTGGTGGAGGTGCTCACGGAGTCGAGGGCCCTATATGAAGAGCGCCGTTACACCACCCGCGGTGCGGTCGTCCGAGAGGTCCAGAACCGCGAGGCGGCCACACAAACTGACCGATCGAGCTGTCGTTACGAGCAAGAGGGCAGGGAAAGGTCAACGCAAACCGAACCGCCAGAGCGGTCAGACAAGGCGGTGCAGACGTCGGTGAAGATCGTGTCCGACCAGGCTTCCCAGGCCTCGGAAGCCATGCCAGGCTGTAACCGTACGCAGCGGATGGGAACGTCGGACTTCGATCTCGCGCCCATGAGCTACGGGACCGGCAGTGGGCCTGACTGGTGCGGCGAGACCCCACCTCTAACCCCGGACCCGTGGGACGAAATCTTGTCGTCCATGAGAGCGATGCCAACACCACCCCCCGAACCTTGGCAACCGACACCGACCCGTGGCCGGGGCCGCTGGATGAGCCCCTCGCCTATACGGGCCCCGAAGAGGGCCGTCAGCCCCCCAGGGAAAAATGCCACCAGCGAGGGAAACGTGCCAACCACGGCACCACCGAAAACCAGTCGCGGAGGCCCAACCAAGCCGGCAGGATACATGTGCAGGGATGGGTGTTGGAATTGCGGAGGAGCCCACATCCGCGCCCTCTGTTCCGCACCTCCACGCCCAGACCACTGTTTTCGTTGTGGGTGGATCGGCCACACCGTGAAGAACTGCCCGAGCTGTCGCGACAAGTGGAGAGAACAAGGCCCATACGTTCCGGGCGTCGGCCATGTCACGAGAGAAGACCTCCAGAAGGCCGGAAAGCCGCGTTAACGTTGTCGTGGTCGTGAGGGAGAGCAGGGTAACCCTGACCTGCAGGCGTGTAAATAAAGGGATCAAATAAACGAAAAGGTAAGAAACAGGAGAATTTAAGAGAATAGGTCGAGTTAATGAGTCATTATTTTGCCTTCCCCCGTAGTTGAGATAGTAGGTTAATTTCAGGAGAGCGTCGAAAGCCCGACAACGGGCAGCGGTAGAGGAGTGCGGGACTGGGCGGGCAAGCCTCTCCAACCTCTGACGGACGAGTGAAGAATGGTAAACCTAGAATTCCGGAACATCGGGTAAGTCTTACGCATTCTATGTGACAATTAAAACTCCTTTTGTCCTCACCTGTTCCCGTGCACGAGTGGGCGGCGGGTCATGACCGGCTGCGGGGCAGCCAGGACTGTGCGTCCTCTCTGGGGGGGAAGTATTGTAACGTGGTGTTTTTCTGACACCCCGTTCCTTGGGCTATCGAGCTTATGCCAGCTGTCGGACATCCACCTTCGGCCAAATTCCCTCCGTACCCGTGCTACCTTGAGTCCCGTGAGACTGATTAGGTTAATGTTAAGGGAAAAATTAATGTCTTTGTTTTTGTCTGCGGTTTCTATTGTTATTGTATGATGCACGAGACCACTGGGTACTGCGGCGACGCAGCGTATGAAGAGGACGGAAACACCCCCCCCCCCCCAACCATGGCGATCTACCCGGGATCGTCTTCTACCCATCGGTCAGCGGAGGAATGCCGTTGGACGTTGGGGTGCCCGACTGATCATTCCTCGGTCGGAACACCAGAATGCGAATCATCTCGGACCTCAACATCTAATCGTCACCTCCCTCCAGGCGTGCAACGTGACAACGGGGCCAAGCGCACGAATTCAACGGGCGAAGTAACATCGCTCTCTACCGTGCCGTAACTTAGCCGGTAACTCACCATCCATGAGAGTTACTTATCATCGGCCACAGCAAAGTTGTCGTGCTACCGGTACGGTCGGCAAAATCGTCTGAGGAGGGAGAGGGACAGATCGCCGTGGGAGAGGGGATAATAGTCGCAGTCGAAGCCGCGAGAGCACAGAATTGGAAAAATTCGCGACTCGTGGTGGGGGGTCACATCGGCCGAGGGCCCCTCGGTCAAGCATCGAGTCGCTCTCTCTTCGCCCAGCTCTCGCCGGAGGTGGATCGCCTCAGTTCCTCTACAACGCACCTCCCGGAGGGGACACAGTCATCAGCGGATCAGTCCCAGTGGACTCGTGGGTTACGTAGCCGGTTTTTGACTCGAGTTGTCGGACATCGTGTGTCAAACTTTTTCCCGTTACTCATCCCAATAATTGTCGCATGGCCGACACCATCTTGTGGGGTAAAGCTATCGTGACTCGACCCTACGGGGCGAGTCGTCGTTGATTAAACTCTACCACGTGGCGACCACTGAAACAATACGCCACGTGCCACAAGAGCTGTCGATGGGAGGGAACTACTCGATGGTCCACTAGTGAGCCGTGGAGGCCGACACGAAAAGTTGCTTGAGTCAAAAATAGAAACTTTGAAATTGTAAAATACATTCCGAAATTTAGAATTAATGAGTCACGGTCGGGTACGGAGGAGGGGAAAGGCGAAGAGAGCCCGGTTTCCGCACTCCGAAGAGTTCCAACATTGTCGGCGTATTGTATGGTTTCCGTTTTGTTAAATAGATTACATGTTGGATAGCCGTATGGTTAGTTATGAGGAGTTGTGTGGGTTGTACGAATTAATTTGTATGAATCGTATTTATTTATCGCATGTGTCTTTTGTTTTTGTGTGATTCGCGTTGGGTACGGTACGCGTGTCAGGAACTATCCGCGTAAGCTCGTCTACCGATCGTTATCGGAGAGTTTCTTTTGAACAGTCCGGTATTTTGTCATATCTAGCGTAGGTGGGAGCTATCGAGATAAATTGTGGGACTCGTGCAGTTGTCGTACCGGAAAAGGGGACACGCGGGACGTACCGGACGCCTACGGGGAATATCCGTGGGGTTCGACCACCGATCGTTATCGGAAAGTTTCTTTTGAACGGTCCGATATTTTGTCATGTCTATCGTAGGTGGGAACCTCGAAATATTTGTGAGACCCGTACGGTCGATCGTTATCGGAACGAGTCAATAAAAAAGGGTCCGGTATTTTGGCATATCCATCGTAGACAGCGGGGCCAGAGACGTCTGGTTGGGAGAGTTAGCGAGCTCGCGTACTTGTAAAAATTTGTCGCGTAATTGTAGTTGTCGTAAATTGTAAATATCATCGCGTTTCATTAAGAGTCGTGTACGTTAGATTCGCCCAGGGTAAACCATGTCCATATTTACGAAGTAAATTGTCGGGTATCCGTAGAATCGTTCAAATAAGCAATTGCGTTACTGTTATGTTGGTAAACAGTACCGAGGAGTCAATAATCGCGCGATATTTTGCCTGGACTATACGGAGAAATTCGAGCGCCCTGATTGTGTACAAAGCCCTCGGAGAACCACTTCGACGTAAGCTTAAGTTATCGCGGACTCTGGGTCGAGAGTCGTTGTTGTAATTGTCGAGTCGAGGGAGCCGCGACTGGCCAGAAAATCCGAAGCAAGTTGTGTTGTATAGAATCTGGGTTCGCCCGAAGGTCGTCCGTCGAAATGTTGTAATTTGGTCACTCGCAAAAACTGTTGTGTTGCGCTGTCGGAGATTGTCGACAGTGGAATAAACGTACATTTGATAAAGAATACCTGTGTCACATGGTTTTGTTTCATTTCGGGTTATTCCGTCGTGTTTCGGCCCACGCCCCTCTACTCGTCGATGAGGCTGAGCTGCCGATTGTTTTTTTAGAGCCGCATCGTCTCCCCGTGGCCAACCCACCCCTCTCAGTCGGACCCGAGTCACATCGGGACAGTTTTAAGGGTCGTCGTTTGGCGGCTGACGCCCAGGGTTGATCACGGAGGAGCGGCGAAGGTGCGCGGTGTAAAAACCGTGTTACAATATATATATATATATATATATTGTAGCGAGCGAATGCCGAGGGCGACACTCTCGGCCTTCGGCAACCCACGAAGCCGTGTCGGCAATGCCGCGCAGAGCGACCACCGGTGGCGCGACCGTCGGAACGTCCAGCGAAGGCGAGTTGGCGGTCTACATCGTTTTTGGAGTTTTGGGGCAAGAGACGGGGCACAACGCGGACATTACGCGAGAAAACCACGAAGACGCCGACTGTGTCCGTTAAGAGCTGATGCTCACTGTACCCATCTCATTGTGGAGATTGGGCCCCCTTTTTTTTGTGTCTGTATTAATTACAGCCTTATCACCAATCCACTCGAAGAGCTAGATTTGCGATTCGAATTGCCTCGTGCGGCGAGAACGACGTGGGCACGCCGGCGGATACCCGGCCATTCGAACTCAGGCAATATCAGGCACGTGGCAGCGAAGTCGAACCGCCCACGGATAATTGCCCAATACGGACACATTTCGTCGATCGAAGTAGAAATTCAGGAACATCAACACGCGGAAAACGCAGAAGTCGCGTGCAATATTTCGGTGGATCCACGAGGCGGAAAAATCGTCTAAATAAGGTATCGACCACGTGGAGAGCCGTGGTCGCCATTTTTTTTTACTACGTCGACGTCGTCTCGCTTCACGTCGCCGTTACGTGAAAAGACGCCATCTTGATACGTCACCCGTGATCTCGGGTCGTGTAGTGAAAATCACGCCGTGAACATCGCGAGTGCTCATTGAACTCTTCTAACCTCGAATTTCGACCAGATCGATAATTGAAACATTTTGATTGATATTATCTCGGGATGTGATTTCTGTGCACGCGCTCTCCGATACGTCGAATGACGATTATTCGATTTCCATTTCATTCATTTAATCTTGTATAATCTCGTTCAGTGGGTTTAGAATACAAAACCCCATAGTGCGATTATTCTATAATATTTTCTTGTTGTATGCGAAGCGCCACCGGGCGATCTGTCAATTTAAATTTCGTTGGTTTCAGATTGTTAACCAACCTCGAAGACAATACGCCATAGAGCGATTGTATAACATCACTGCTTTTGTTTTTCATTATGCGATAGCACCGTGTCAACACTCGTATGCGATATGCCATAGAGCGATCGTCTCAAGTTGGTGTCGGGTGTATATTCGCGCTCACCATATATTATTCGGGTCATCGTACCCGATACTCAATGGTAATATCGTTATCCTTCGTTATCCATACTCTTACTCACTGTGAATTTGCGACGACGAACGCCGTACGATTACATTTCAAATTTCTATCGTTTTGAAACGTAAAAGTGTCGCTGTGCGACACCTATCAAGATTTATGTATACCATTGGGGTGTCGTTCCCAGAGTTTTGGGTAAATACGATTTCCATCGTTCATGGTTAAATAATTACATAATTCGTTGGTTAAATTCAATAAATTTGTATACCAAATTATTTTCCGAGCCCAACCTCCCTTCGAAATCCCACGATATAACAGATATAGCGATACGTCATTAACATATGGCTACAATATATATATATATATATATACAAATCAATTGCCGTGCGTTAATCTCGCAAAAACTTGAGAACGGCTCGACTGATTTGGATGATTATTTTTATGTTTTGTTTATGTCAATGCTGGGGACATTTATGAAGGAAGGAGGCAAATCTATTCTATTGCAGGCTCCGACATAACCAAAAAATGGCTTCAAATGTTTTTGAGTGAAACTCGATTAAGATTTCAATATTGTAAAGTTCTCAGTAAAGAATAACAATGTTATTTCGACAAATTTTGTCATTTTCGCCAATATTGCTGATCTTAATGAATTAAAGTTGGGAGTTGGTTGATTGGGATTCATAATCGCTCATGAAGAGTTAGAATCAAATAAACTTTAGGTGGTACGAAGTCAGAATCAGGAAAAAGATTTTTAATCCGAAATTTTTATAATTTGAATAAATTTATTTATTTCATTTTTTCATTTAGGTTCATGGGTTTCATGCAACTGTACATAATATATCTTATGAAATTTGTATGTGTTCGGAACCATATTATATTTCGCAGGAGAAAAGGTGATATACCTAATAACATATATGTAAAATATTATAATCAATACGTATTAGGGAAAAATATCAAATCGATGGTTCCAGAAGTGTCGCGTCCTCGATTCGAAGCAGAATATTTTATCTGAAAATGAAAAGAAAAAAAAATGGTTAGCTCAAATCAACTTTCACCAACAATAAACAATAAAAAATATTCTGTAGTACGTAACTTAAAATTGGAAATATATTTCTTGCAGCAATGGGTCCGGAATTGTTGCGTTCTCACTTTGTGACAGGAAATTTAATCTGAAAATAAATTTTAAAAATGGTTAATTCAAATCAATTTTTATGGACAATCCACAATGAATAATAAAAAATTATAAATTATTACGTAACTTGAAATCAAAATCCAGTCGTTGGTTTGTGGCTGCTTCGCTTCGCTGCTACTATTCTATACTTCGCTACTACTATTTTGGTCTGAAAATCGGAAATGATTGTTAAATAAAATAAACATATAAAAGCAATCGATAATGAAAAACAAATCCCGTTTGTGGTTTTACGTATCTTTGCGCGCATTATAGAGCACTAGGTGCGCTGGTCATGAAGGCCATCCGGGTCCTCCGATCTGGCTAGTAGAAAGCGAGCAGGTGCTCGTCGTAACGGCCGCGGCAGATTGGGCACCGATCTTCGCAGTCCTCGCTAGGCTCGACGTTGGCCTGAAATCGAGCCCACCGCCTCCCCCGAGTGTGCTCCTCCAATCTTCCGTGGCACTCCAGGCACAAGCAGAGATGCCTGCAGGGTCGGAGTAGGACCACCGTGCGAGAGCGGTAGCAAACGCAACAAAGCGGCCCGGATGTTGTGGGTGGCGTCTCTACATGTTGCTCTTGCTCTTGTGCTGCGGACGATTGGCTGATGAAACGGCTCGACGTACTGAAACTCAGGGAAAGGTTCCACGTTTGCCGCGAGCAAAACCTCATCAGGGTGTTAAGCGTCCCCCGGGGGACGCTCAACAGCCTGATGAGGTTCGGCTTGCGGGGGCAGAAGAACTCTCTGATCGACTGAAATATAAAAAAAAATTGAGTGTGTTCGAATCACACACCATGGAAGTGAATACTTGTATGCATTTCGTTGGCGCGATAAATCATTTCCACCGATGATTCCAGAGAGAAAGAGAAAGAGCGAGAAGAAGAGGAGAGGAAGAGTCAGTAATCGAATTATGAATTGGCAAGGAAGTCGAAAGTAGCCTGCACGTTGATATTTGTGTTGTCCAAAATTTTATTTATTTATTAAGGGGGGGGGCGTAAGGGCTGGAGCGTAAACATCTTTTCTTATAAATATGGATGGAGCAAATGCACTCAAACCTTTTGAACATTATTAAGTATTATTTCGATGACATCCTGTGATCTTTCAATGCGAAAATATCGACAAACAAGCCGGTGACAAAGCTTTTTCAAGGACGTCTTTGGAAAAAAACGATTTGCAGTATTAACTATATCTCAGCTGAAAATTATCCGAAATCAAAGACCATTCAAATGTAGTCAAAATATCATGAAATCCTCCCCCCTACGTTCTCTGATTATTATTTTTTTATTTTTAAAATTTTGGTGGTCATTGAAAGTGAGAACTGCTATTTTTCATGAAAAATGACCACAAAATTTTCACTTCAAATGACCACCAAAAATTTAAGAATGAAAAAAAAATCAGAGACCGTATAGGGGAGAATTTAATAATACTTCTACTAAATTTAGATGATCGTTGATTTCAGATGATTTTCGGCTGAGATAAAGTTAACACCACAAATAGTTTTTTTCCAATGACATTGTTGGAGAAGCTTTGTCACCGGCTTGTTCTTCGATATTTTCGCATAAAACAATCACAGAATGTTATCGAAATGATACTTAATGATGGGTAAAAGGTTTGAATGAATTAGTTCTATTTATTTATTTATGAAAAAAATCGCAAAAGTGTTTGTTTTTACGCTCCAGCCCTTACCCGCCCCTTAAGAGGATCCCGAATGTTTGGGCCACGTTCTCTCTCGCTCCGCCGCGAGCGCCCATGGCGCTATCTCTCTCGCACGAGGTTTTTCCGTACGAACACACGTATACTCCGGGTATACTGCCGATGACGAGGCACGCGATCCTGCCCCCTCGCTGCATTGACTCGCTCGCTCTCACTCGCATACACACGGCTCACGTATTATTCTCTCTCTCTTCTCCGATTCCTCCATTCTCTCGTCCGGTCTACACGAGGCTGGGTGGGGGGGCGACTCGCTCCCTCTCACTCACATACCCACGGCTCACGCATCATTCTTTTCCCCTCTCTCTCTCTTCTTTCATTCCTTCATTCTCTTGTCCCGTCCTACAACGCGCTGGCTGACGAGCCGATCCTGTGTCGTTTAAGAAGTATTCACTTCAAAAGAACAGCAGTTATTATCCATGGAATCATATGACCATGATTGCGATAATAAATTCATGCTCATAACGAACCTTGCTGCTCAGCACCGAGGTGCTGGTCAAAGTCGATCATCTCTACAATTTCGACATCGGCCAACTCGGCACCATCCAACATCGGCGGTGAGTTCACTGAAACCAAAAAAAATTAATTTTTTCAATATATTAAATTATTTCACCATACTTTCGGTGCATTTACCGAATCATCATAATGGATTTTGAATACATCAAACAGTATTGACAAATTGAACTCACCGATTTCGTTTTCCTCGTCGTTTTCCACGAGTCGGCGGCGACCCGGCCCGACAACGGTCGTCAAAAAATCTTCCACGGTGTATCTGATGGATAAAATACAAGTTGATTACAGTTAAAATAAAAACTTCAACAATATAAGACTACCATATTCAAGGAACACCGATATTTATTAATCTATACCTTTCTGAATCGAGTTTCGCTTGGGCGTTCGCAATGCGTGCATCTTCCGATGCTTGGGCACCCCCACTGCGGCGGCGTACCTCATTGCGCGGTTGCAACACGCTCCCAGTTGATCAATTCCGTTCGAATAAGGTCGAGCAGCTTTTCTGTAAATACATTTTGATAAAATAGTAAATTCAATATAATATTTAAATATAATATGAAATTCAAATAATAAAAAATTAGTGAATTCAATATAATATCAAACTGTAATTTATATATATATCATCATGTTCCATACACGATATTATCGTATTTTCGTAATTCGCATCACACTCTGGTACGTTGGAATTCTTCTAACTTTCATTACAATTTTTGTTTTATTATCAATAAGAGCTAACTAATTCGCTTCAAGGTGCTACAAAATGTTTGTAAATTCAATCAATTTAAAGATTTTATCAATCCCTTCAATCATGAATCTTTCAATGATATTTACATGATAAAAATTAAATGGCTCATACCCAAGAAAATCCAAATGTTGACGTGTCGACCTCCTAGCTTGGTGACGATGTGTCGATGAAAACTCTCGGCAATGTTGTTCGTCCGGATTGAAGAGTCTCTGACGGACAGAGTTGTCGCGAGTGGTCTCCAAAGTCTTCGCACATACTGTACGGACCGCAGTATGGACGGAAATTCGCCACCGATGAGGATCGCAGCCCTCGCCATGACTTCTAATCCCTCGTCCATCCGACTCGGGTCCATGGGGGCAAGGCCCATCGCCATCCACAAGGTCGCCTTCGGTGCTTCGGTGTTTCGAACGTTCTTCTTCCATCATCGCAGAAGCGCCTGAATATATAAGAAAAATAAATACAATGGTAAATTGGTAAAAAATTTCGGTACTTTCGTGTTAATAATGTCGTCACGTCGACGACTATTCGATTCGATTTATCTAGATTTTCTTATTCAAAATATTATTCTTATTTCATAAAAATTCTTATAAATGTAAATTCTCTATGAGAATTTATACATTATCTACGTTCTGCGATGATTTTTTTTGTAAATACTTAGGATATGAACATTATCGTTTCTTATTTTTTGTTATTGATTCCGATTGCTTCATGAATCTATTAACATTCGGCGGGGCAACCGGAATCAAGAACATTTCATTACTCATTTCTTTACGAGTTACGTATCGTTGTGAATCGTTGAATCGGGATGCTCAGCAAGTATGGGCATACATTCAATGAAAATGTATTTCAAATACTTTTTCAAACAAATAACTATGATCAATTATCATGCAAGAATCCATTTTTTCACATTTCCCTAACATATATGAATAATTTAAGTTTATTGTTATTTTACAATAAATTTAAATATTTAATAAATCCGGTAAAATCCGTTATTATTAAGTTCGAAATGTATTTTAAATACAGTTTCATTGAATGAAGGCCCATCCCTGATGCTCAGGCACATAAAATATAGAAAGAATTACCTGGCAGAAGTGCAACCAGCATCCACGTATACGAGCATCCGAGAATGTTCGTCTCACCGACGCGATTAAAGCTTTTTCGAAATCGCTAATCACCGCGACCAACGATTCCGAGAACTGCGGGCACAGTTCGACGAGCCGCTCCCAAATCCTGCAATACATCTCCGTCGTGCGCTTCTCGCAAAGTAAGTATACAGCGGGAAATCCCTGAAATTGCAACATCGAAAAACAAAAATTCAATGAAAGTAATAAGCCACAGAAAAGTAGCATATTATGTAAATGTATGAAAGCTCACATTATCAACCCTACGCACGTGGATCGTCAGCATCTGACAGGCTCGCGGCTGATTCGGTACGACCTATAGAGCATTACAATTGTCTCAGTTGAAATTTTTATCTTTTTTCAATGAGTCAGTCCATCTTCTTACCTTGAAAGTTCCATCCACGTGGATTTCGGTAGCCTGGTTGAGCGCCGTTAGCATTTCATCCCCCGCGAAGATGAGGCCTCACCTCTCCGGTCCTGACCCGTACCATTCCGCGATAAATAGATCGTATGGGCTCGTATTATTCGAGCACGATGCCCAACCCTTCCATCGTTTGCGGCACAGCCGGACGCGTGGTCGATCGCTCCCTCGATAACGTCGTGCGAACCGATTCATAATTGACTTCGACCGCGACACTCGAAAATCTGTATTGGAAAGAAAATTATATCGATACATATATATATATATATATATATATATATATATATATATATATATGGATTTTTTTAATTTACGTACTGAAATGGTCCATATTAATGATTCGATTACAATTTCACAGTGACTTTCACGGTATCTTGGTCGATGTGAAATTGTAATAGAAACAATAATACGAATCATATAAAAATAAAAATACATAAATTGGGGGTTTTTTTTCTTCATGAAATATTTTTCGATTTGAGGAAGTATTAAAGAGATCCCAACTTTATCTTCTCATATTTCATGTAAAATTTCCTCAGCTTTGCGAAAGAAATATTTTTTTAAATTTTCAAATTCATGGATTTGTCGAAAACTCGATTTTTATATTTCAAATTAGATTTCCCGTAATTTCACAAGGACTGATTTTTTTTTTTCGAGTAACTGGTCTCTTTTTACGCAGAAAACGTTGTCAAGACTAATTTTCAAGACTATTATTATTAGACTAATCAAGATAAACAAACCTCGTGTATATATATATATATTGTAACACGGGCTTCTACCCCCGTGCACCTTCGCCGCTCCTCCGTCGTACGCCGACTATTATTTTGCGGCGACGACGGGGGAGACGATGCGGGCTAAACCGCTAGCTCAGCCTTGCGCGGGGTAGAGGGGCGTGGGCCGATACACGAGGTGAGGCAATAATAATAATACACGAGAATAATTGTATAAATTTGTTTAATTCGCCACAGGAATGAATGGTCGACAACGATAAGGCTCTGATATAGAGTGACCGAATTACAGATTTGCTTCGAGGCAATACCAAATCGCGACAACAATACTCTCGGACTTTTCGTCAATTTGTTCGGTCACCCGCGTTCATGGTGCACAGCATGTGGAGACGACAATTTTACTCGACACTCACGCTACATTCACTCGTTCCATTCCACAATTTTTCTCACACACACACGGGTACAACAACCGCCCCACAGACGTCTCTGTCGATCTCCCGGTCTTCGATGTTTACGCTAATTGCCGGACTCGAGGCGAAGACTATTCCGGCACGATCGACACGGGAAATGCACGGGGACTCGAATACCTTTTCACTTCGACTCGACGCTACTAAACAATCATACCACACTCGTACTAACTAATCTACTAACCTAACTAGTATCGGATCTTATTACTAACCTAATCTATCTAGCGCCCGGCGGAACGACAGCTCTTTCTCTCTCTCGTCGATTCGCTCCCCGGGAGTGGCTCTCCCGTCTGCCCACTCTCCTCCGGAATGCCCAACAACGTGTGACCCGGCGAGATTCGCCGTAGGGTCTCTCTGATAACTCTAATATTTTCGAAAATTACGATTGGCTCGATAACGTACTCTTAATTTCACCGGCGATTTTCGCGAACGCTCGTAGGACCGTGGGATTGAATTTTCAAGGACTTTAAACCGGAATTCGACTCTAGATTTTCATCTCAGCGGTCATACGATACCATAGCTCGGGCATCCCATCGGGACACCCCCGTGTCGACAGCTCTCACTACGACGGCCGATAATCCGCGACAATGTATTTCCTCAAATCGGGTCGGTCGGTGGCACGGCGCCCCGGACCTCGCAACGACAACGTCTCGAATATAATTGCAACAATTTTGGCAATCTTTACCACGAATATATTTATTGGCTCCGGGGCCCCGCCACGTGCCTCGCCCTCGGCGACGACAAAAAACAAGAAACGGCCGGAAATTTATTGACTCAACGCACGCTCTTATTGTAAGAGTGCCGACATCGGTGAATACGATACGGAAATCTCTTTGAAATTAACGATAGCTCGGAATACTTTTTTATCGGGCCACGCCGCGGGTTTCTTACTCACGGCACTACTGGTACTGGTCTCGCCGATGTCCACGACCTTTTCGGGGGGTATGGTGACTGGGAAGAACGAGTGTTCAAACGATCCACCTCCGATGAGCGCCAGACGAGAAGAGAGCGACTCGAAGTGCTTCGCTGGGGGTCTCGGCCGACTGATCCCCACTCCGAGGGCCCACTGTTGTGCGCCACCCCCACGACCCGGCTCCAAAAATGAAAATATTAATAATAATAATAATAAATCAATTTTCGAAACATAAAAAGGGGCCTGCCCCGTTTATAGGCACAGCCCTGCCGATCGATCGAGGCTTCGGGAGCCCGGTCTCCGGCACCACGGTGTCCCGAGGGGGCTGAGTTCGCGTCTCAGCCGCTAGGTGGCGAGCCGCGGCCGTCTCGCTCGCAGCCGGGCGAGCACCCCACGGGCTATATAAGAGCAGCCGCTCAGCCGAGTAATCGCCCTCCTTTCCGATCAGGAAAGGTACCGTCCCGACTAGGAACGAGCCCTCCTCTCCGAACAGGAAAGGCCTCCTTTCCGACTAGGAAAGACATACCTTCCGAATAGGAACGGTATCCGTCGTACATACTCCGCCGTTCAGGTGGGTTCTCCCCCTATTAAGGGGCAGTCCTACATACTCCACCGCTCAGGTGGATTCTCCCTCTAAAGAGCGAGTCCGAACGAATTACACCGACCAGAGGGAATTACGCACACAATCCAAACCACACCATACCCTCAACACACGCCCTCCCAAAAACATACACACTATTTATACACCCTATCATTCAGTCCCACACACATAACCACACACCCACACCCATACTCACCCAGCTATACCAACCTAATCACTTACACGGATACCACACTCAACCTCTTTCCTCGCTTCCTTCATCCTATCTCTCCTCCCACTACTCCTCCTCCGGACCAAACAGAGCGCCCACCATCGGCCGACTATGGTGCCGTCGACCGGGAGCTCGAGGAACTGCTAGACCAGACGCCGGCCAAGGAAGAGGCCATACGCATAACCACGTCGGTGGTACCAACCACTCCACCACCACGGGCACGTCCAATCATCCACCGGATCCAGGTCATTCCCGCAGAAGAAAGCTGCGTACTTCCAACGTCGTAGTACACGTCCTCGTCGTCCACCAACCAACCCACGGGGACAACAGTCAATACTGCAGAGTCCTTCCAAAAAAGACTCCACACACCCCTCCCACCGACCCGTCTCCATAACCCTCCACGCTAAACTTCAATATCATTGTTTTTTTTTTTTGCCCTCTAACGTTACCCTATTTTTATATAGTTTGGGTCTCTCGAATATTTTTACTTTATTTATTATTTTTTATATTAATACGTTGTCACCGACCCTTCTCCACAACCCTCCACGTTATTCGGCGAAATGATTGTTTTTTTTGCCCTCTAACGCGTCCTTATTTTTATATAATTTTGGTCCCTCGAATATTTTTACTTTATTTATTATTTTTTATATTAATACGTTATACCAAAATGTTATATCCTAGGCTAAGTACACCACACACACACACACACCCACGCACTCACATCAGATCCACTCAACAAAACGAAAATAATAAATAAACCAACATACATATTCCCTTTACATTTCATCTCCGAAACTTATTCATCACCCACCCCCGAGCGTCCCCCCCTTGACTCGCTCCATCGCGGCGATACACGTTCAAACCAACTCGTCACGGATCAGCAGCATCTTTACACGCCGTTGGAAACGAGGACATCGAATCGTCCGCTTTAGCGTTTTTATGTCACCACGAGTCCGCGAATTTCCATGTGCTGTCCCCCGGCGGGCCGGGAAGCCGTCGCGCCCGTCACACCTCACAACCCAATCTTACTAACATGAAAAATTACCGACAGCGTTGGCACGGGAAATTTTCGGTCTCGTTCCTACCGGCGATTGGCCGATAATTTTGTCGAAACGAGAGCTTTGGATGATTTCTTTCCCGCCGCGTTGTCGGTGAGAATGATGGCCCCGCCTCAGCCTGCGGTGCGATAAGCACCAGGCCCACACTGGCTCCAACCGGCGTAGAAAAGTTCAAGGTTGGCCGCCAGTGTCTGGTTCCCGAGGTGTTACGATTCGACGATGTAGCGAATTGATTCGGGGAGACCAGGGCTGCTCCGGGGCGATTAATTGTTCACCCTAAAGTACCGAGTGCTTCGTCGACGATGTTGCGGCTCGGTCGGCGTGAGGCAGTGGGTGGGCCCCAATGTATCGCCCAACTCCACCCCTACGCTCCATGACGGGGTACTCCGGCCCGAGGGATGCAGGCCGCGAGTCCCAACCGTTTGCGGCATCCCTCCGCCAAACGGTGAGGCTGACTGCAAACCACCTCGGACTCCTCAGTTTCCGAGGGGCTAACGTCGATCCTTGGTGAACGAGGAACGACGTGCTGGTTGTGTGGTGGGGGAAAACGAAAGCTCCTCCGTCCCTCGATGTGGCATCGCAGCACCAGTGGCCCGGAGCGCGACGAAATTACGAGAATAACAAGAAAACAACGAAAACCTACATTAATAATTATTGCTTAATTTAACGATATTTTTTCGACATCCGGAGGGAGGATCGGAGGTGGAGGTTCGACAACTCTAATTTCGGTACGATAACACGGTAACGGGGGGCCGGAAAAATGCACCACGTTACAATATATATATATATATATATATATATATATATATATATATATATATATATACACACACAAGTTAGCAAGCATCGGCCGCTTTGTTTATCGTTTCGCAAGAGCCCGCGCTGCCGAGGCGTCGCTCGCTGTTACCAACGTTTCTTCACTCTCACGAGGAACAACAAAGGCGATCGGTATTGTCACGGGCCGTCCATCGAAGAAAATTTGTATCTCATTCGTCTTTACTTATTATGCGTTAATCGAGTATTATTATATTTAAGTGAATAGTTGTAGTGTTTATTGTCTTATTACGTGTATTATAAGTTTTTATGTGTAGTTACCCTAGCGGACTCTCCCACTCAAAACGGGGAGAATGAAAAAGTTTCGCCGCATATATTACAGTGGATACCATAATTACCTTTTTCCTCGAATTTTGTTTGTCCACCGAAGCGAATGAGTGGAGAATGAAGTGCCGATCCTTTCTACCCAAAATTCTCGCCTGAATTATTTCGGTTTTCAATATCGGGGGCCCTTACGATTTTTTACCGTAAAATTGTGGCGAACCATTTTGGGGGCCTATAGGATTATCTACTGTAAAATTGCTGTGTAAAATTTTGGGGGTCCCAAAATATTTTCCACCGTCAAATTTACGGGGAACATTTTGGGGGTCCCAAAATATTTTCCACCGTTAAATTTATTGGGAAAATTTTTGGGGTCCCAAAATATTTTCCACCGTTAAATTTACGGGTAACATTTTTGGGGTCCCAAAATATTATTCACGGTTAAATTTCTGTGTATAATATTTTGGTTCCCACAGCTTTTTTCACAGTGAATATTAGGGGGGCCCAGATATTTTTCTACAGTTTGATTTCGGTTTTATACATTTGGGGGTCCTTTTATTCGTATTATAATTGTTCTTGCGCTAATTAATTCTACGAACATTATATTTACGGAAATTATTTCTACACAAATTTCCACACCCCCCTAAGGGAAGAAAGGAAATGAAAATAAAATCATGAGGCTCCGGAAGAGGATTTTTCGTGGCTGGATACAGGTAGAGGATCAAGGAGGGTAGGTATAATTTATTTGCAGTTACCCTTATAATAGTATTAAGATCGATCACATATAATCGCTTGGGCGACTTTCGTAGCTGGACACAGGTAAAGGATCAAGGAGGGTAGGTATAATTTATTCGCAGTTATCCTTATAACGGTATTAAGATCGATCACATATAATCGCTTGGGCGAATTTCGTGGCTGGACACAGGTAAAGGATCAAGGAGGGTAGGTTTAATCTATTCGCAGTTACTCCTATAACGGTATTAAAATGTATCACATTTACGCAACTATCGTCGCTAATCGGCATCTTCTTCACAGTCGCTTGAATAATACTCCTCCTGCTCACACAAATTTTTCCGTGCGGAACGCTTGGATGCATAGTTTTGCGCTCGCGTTTCGCTGTACCGATCGCTTTTCAATTTGTTTGAAACCATGATCTTGAAATCTTCCTCGCTCTCGATGCCAAAAACGTTTAGTCGTTTCACCGATTGCAATCTCCTACATGCACCTGTTTGGTAAAAATTTTAATATTCGTTAATATTTTATTTATCGAAAGAATATTACGACGTCGGTCGTTTTATTTCGATTCCGTAATTTGTAAACTTTTGTTGCTACTTACGCAACAACTGTGTGATTTTTTCTGCAGGTATGGCTTGAAAATTTTCCATGTCGCTGATTTTCTTTTTAACGCAAGGTTTTTTCTTTCCTCTTCTGTCCACATCGTTGCCAATAAAATCCCTAATCTTTTCGCCATCGTCGGAGCCATTCCCGCCCCGATGAAGACATCGTGATCGATTTTCCAATCATCGATAACAATTAGGAGATTTTCATCTTCCGGGATTATTATTTCATCGTAATTCCATTGGTCGTCGTTCTTGTTCGAGACCATTTTTCGAAGGCGTTTGTTCAGCTTGTGTGCTTCGGATTGGTAGTGGTTCATTTTTTCCATCTAAATATATTTTCGGAAAACCGTTTTCACGTTTATCCGTTTTTTTTTCGCTCGTCGCGCTTTAACCGTTTACTCACCATGCTTTCGAAGATTTCGAGCTTATCTCCGCGTAACAAGACTACGGTAATGTCCCGGGGGTCTGGCCTTGCTGCACCGACGCCACTACTGCCAGATGTCGTCGTACTACCGCCGGCTGATGTTCTCGTTGGCTGATTGACCCGGAATATTGTAATACAATACGATAATTATTTTCACGTTACTCTTGTTGAGCTTGTCGTATTTATGAATTAATAATTACCTCCGACGACCGCCGCGATTCGTTCACTGGACGTATACCGGTAGGGGTATTCGTCGTCGATGTGCTTGCTCCTCGTGTGCTCTTATCTTCGGACGGCTTTGTCGCCGGCTTTCGCGAGCTAGCGGTAGTCGTCGTCAATGTCCCGGAATCCCGTGTCATCGGAACGTCTGAGCTTTTCCTCGGCCGTTTCGACTGGTAATATCTTAATACAATACGATAATTATTTTCCCGTCAGTTTTGATGCGCTTGTCGTGTATTTATGAATTAATAATTACCTCCGACGACCGCCGCGATTCGTTCACTAGACGTATACCGGTAGGGGTATTCGTCGTCGATGTGCTTGCTCCTCGTGTGCTCTTATCTTCGGACGGCTTTGTCGCCGGCTTTCGCGAGCTAGCGGTAGTCGTCGTCGATGTCCCGGAATCCCGTGTCATCGGAACGTCTGAGCTTCTCCTCGGCCGTTTCGACTGGTAATATTTTAATACAATACGATAATTATTTTCCCGTCAGTTTTGTTGCGCTTGTCGTGTATTTATGAATTAATAATTACCTCCGACGACCGCCGCGATTCGTTCACTAGACGTATACCGGTAGGGGTATTCGTCGTCGATGTGCTTGCTCCTCGTGTGCTCTTATCTTCGGACGGCTTTGTCGCCGGCTTTCGCGAGCTAGCGGTAGTCGTCGTCGATGTCCCGGAATCCCGTGTCATCGGAACGTCTGAGCTTCTCCTCGGCCGTTTCGACTGGTAATATTTTAATACAATACGATAATTATTTTCCCGTCAGTTTTGTTGCGCTTGTCGTGTATTTATGAATTAATAATTACCTCCGACGACCGCCGCGATTCGTTCACTGGACGTATACCGGTAGGGGTATTCGTCGTCGATGTGCTTGCCCCTCGTGTGCTCTTATCTTCGGACGGCTTTGTCGCCGGCTTTCGCGAGCTAGCGGTAGTCGTCGTCGATGTCCCGGAATCCCGTGTCATCGGAACGTCTGAGCTTTTCCTCGGCCGTTTCGACTGGTAATATTTCAATACAATACGATAATCATTTTCCCGTCAGTTTTGTTGCGCTTGTCGTGTATTTATGAATTAATAATTCCCTACGACGACCGCCGCGATTCGTTCACTGGACGTATACCGGTAGGGGTATTCGTCGTCGATGTGCTTGCCCCTCGTGTGCTCTTATCTTCGGACGGCTTTGTCGCCGGCTTTCGCGAGCTAGCGGTAGTCGTCGTCGATGTCCCGGAATCCCGTGTCATCGGAACGTCTGAGCTTTTCCTCGGCCGTTTCGACTGGTAATATTTTAATACAATACGATAATTATTTTCCCGTCAGTTTTGTTGCGCTTGTCGTGTATTTATGAATTAATAATTACCTCCGACGACCGCCGCGATTCGTTCACTGGACGTATACCGGTAGGGGTATTCGTCGTCGATGTCGATGTGCTTGCCCCTCGTGTGCTCTTATCTTTGGACGGCTTTGTCGCCGGCTTTCGCGGCGCGTACATTCTCCCATCGTTTTTTTCGTACGATTTCTTTTTTTTTCCGATATCTCCTTCCGCATTCTCGATTACCTGTTCGTCAACATCAATCCTTAAGATAGTTCATTGAATTCGGATTTCATTTTAACCGTCGATAAAACATTATTTTAACCTTCTGCTTTTTTTCGTTGGGCCGAGTTGACTCGGGCGATTTGCCGTTGTCCTCGTCGCTTATTCGTTCTAACGCTCTTCTTTTCGGCGGTACAGCGTCTTTCCTCATAGGGTTACCTTAATCTGTAAAACATTTGCAAGTTATAATTAGTTCGTTTATTCATTTATACAAGTTACATAATATACTACCTTACCGCATCGGCATCGTCGTTCTTTTTCTTTTGTACCGGTACGTTTCTGTTTTTTCGAAGTAGAGTTTCAGCGAAACTTTCGCTGCATCCTCGTCCATCTGATGCTTCCAATAGCCGGTCGACTTCCTCTTCAAATATCAATATTTGCATTAGAATTATACTCTTCACTCGAAATTTTTTTCGCAATTTTCTTGGATCAACCAAACAATTGCGAGTAACAAGAAATTCTTTGCTATGCATATTCATTTTTGTCATTACCGAGTTCGTATCGTCAACCCTGACACCTTCGATGGATCCTTCGTCGGGCGTCGATGGGATTTCGTTCGTAATAGTGACAGTGCTGCAGTTGCTATCATTGTTCGACTCGTAGCCGGAGTACACATTGGTTGTCCGGTCGTCGCAATCTCGGATTGTTGTCTGGTTACATGTAAACATTATGTCGATAAATTACAATTTTTTCCAACAATTTACCGGTTTATTTATTATTCTCATTACCGAGTTCTCATCGTCGCTGCATTTTTCATTGACTTCGTCGTCAGCAAAAAAATCCTCTCTTCCACCGTCGGTAGGTACTTCATCTTCGTCATGGTCATTATTGTCACCGGTATTGTCGCAGAATGTCGTCGCCTCCTAGTTAAATGGAAAAATGTTGCAAAATAATTTTTTTCCCGATACTCAATCGGTCAATTTATTATTATTATTATTTTTTTTTTCATTACCGAGTTATCATCGCCGTTGCAGTTTTCGTCGTCCATACATTTCTCATCGACGTCATCGTCAGCAAAGCAATCCTCTTTTTCACCATCGTCGGTAGGTACTTCTTCGACACGGTCATGGTCATCGCTACCGTCGCAGAATGTCGTCGTCATCGCCTCCTGGTTCAATGGAAAAATGTTGCAAAATAAATTATTTTTCCCAATACTCAATCGGTCAACTTTTTTTTTTTTTTGTCCTTACCGAGTCATCACCGCCGTCGTAGTTTTCGTCGTCCGTGCATTTCTCATTGACGTCATCGTCAGCAAAACAATCCTTTTTTTCACCATCGTCGGTAGGTACTTCTTCGACACGGTCATGGTCATCGCTACCGTCGCGGAATTTCGTCGTCGTCGCCTCCTGGTTCAATGGAAAAATGTTGCAAAATAAATTTTTTTTCCCAATACTCAATCGGTCAACTTTTTTTTTTTTACCGAGTCATCATCGTCGTCGCAGGTTTCCGTTTTGACGTCGGTGGATTTTTTAACAGTCGCGACGTTGTCTTTGTTGCAGGTAGGGGCATCGCAGGTAGTTGGTGAGGTTTCGGAATCATCGGTGGGGGCATCTTCAAATTTTGAAAATTATTTGTGAAAAATTTATTTTTTTCGTGGCTGAAGTCACGTGGAATCGCTTATATGAATTCGAATTCGATGAGAATATTTTCGCTCTTGCATAGTAATTTGGAGTATATTATTATGAAAGAGCGAAAATATTTTTTACAACGAATCTCAGCAATATGGCACGAGTGAAGGAAAAAAATTTTTCTCTTGTACGGTGATAATCGATCATATAAAATTTTAATAAAATAAATGATAAAACTTACAACCGACCGCCATGATGCGACGCGATAAAATTCCACTCGACGCGCAGATGGTCTTGCAACACGAGGTCGCACCGCCATTTTGCTACCATCGGAAACGTTTCGACGCCATGATGGTGGAGCCACTCCCTTTTAGTGAGATAATAAGCGTCGCTTAT
The DNA here is from genome assembly GCA_963662125.1 of Diplazon laetatorius. Taxonomy (NCBI): domain Eukaryota; kingdom Metazoa; phylum Arthropoda; class Insecta; order Hymenoptera; family Ichneumonidae; genus Diplazon; species Diplazon laetatorius. The sequence continues at coordinate 7,923,263 of OY759165.1, read as the reverse complement.
GAATGTTCGAAAAATCTTCCGCTTTTAACTTTTTTTACACGAGTTTCGGGATGACTGACCAAATGCGAAACGACGAAGAAACATAATTCCATTCACGCGAAATTAAAAACTGGAGTAGCCGACGAACATGGATGGGACGGCCGCGCGCGTGATCGAGAAATATTTCGACTCCGAAATTAAATATTTTATCAATGGAATAATTACGCGAGTATAGTATTGACGCTTGGGAAATCGCGCCGCGAAAATAATTAAAAGTAATCAACCACTGCACTTTTTATGTTTGCAATGTGTGGAGACGTGCTTAACGAGGCGCGATACAAGTATATTGGAATGTGCTCATACCATCACGAACGGTACGGCGAACGGCGACGAACTGAAAGTGCGAAGCAGGCTGGAAATTGCCGACGCGACGGGGCCGACCCAAGCGCGTTCCCTGCTTGCGCCCCTCTCCTCGACCGTAAACCGTTACGTACCGTCACACCTTAATAAAACCGCCCCACCGCCAGACGATCGAAGTAAAGCCCCTGCAACTTCGGAGAATCTGGCGAAAATGGCCGAAAGGTTGCACGGGAAATGATGGAACCGTGTCGGACTGGGCCGGTAGTAATAAAACTACCGCGCGCGTAAAATTAAAGAAGAAAAAAAAATAATTAAAACGTAAAATAGGAAAGAAATAAGCATCGTAATTTAAAATATTATAATTTCCATGTTGTATATTTTATGATTACAGAAAGAACTGGAAAATATCAGAAAAAAACTGAGCCATGACTCCTTGGTCTCATTGAGGACGAAAACGTTGGTAAGTAATAACAATTCATTATTTAAAAAATAGAAATATAATAATAATGATAATAATAATAATAATAATAATAATAATAATAATAATAATAATAATAATAATAATAATAATAATAAATATTTGACCAACAGATGAAGTTCGGCTACGAGGGCGGACCATCGAATACCTTTTTTACCGACGATTCAAAAACTTCAGCACCTACCTGTGATGCCCCCACCGATGATTCCGAAACCTCACCAACTACCTGCGATGCCCCTACCTGCAACAAAGACCACGTCGCGACTGATAAAAAATCCACCGACGTCAAAACGGAAACCTGCGACGACGATGATGACTCGGTAAAAAAAAAAGAAAGTTGACCGATTGAGTATTGGGAAAAAAAATTTATTTTGCAACATTTTTCCATTGAACCAGGAGGCGGCGACGACGAAATTCCGCGACGGTAGCGATGACCATGACCGTGTCGAAGAAGTACCTACCGACGATGGTGAAAAAGAGGATTGTTTCGCTGACGATGACGTCAATGAGAAATGCACGGACGACGAAAACTACGACGGCGGTGATGACTCGGTAAGGACAAAAAAAAAAGTTGACCGATTGAGTATTGAGAAAAAAAATTTATTTTTCAACATTTTTTCATTGAACCAGGAGGCGTCGACGAGGACATTCCGCGACGGTAGCGATGACGACCATGACCGTGTAGAAGAAATACCTACCGACGATGGTGAAAAAGAGGATTGTTTTGCTGACGATGACGTCAATGAGAAATGCACGGACGACGAAAACTACGACGGCGGATATAACTCGGTAAGGAAAAAAAAAAAAGTTGACCGATTGATTACTGGGAAAAAAAAATTATTTTGCAACATTTTTCCATTGAACCAGGAGGCGATGACGACGACATTCCGCGACGGTAGCGACCGTGTCGAAGAAGTACCTACCGACGATGGTGAAAAAGAGGATTGTTTCGCTGACGATGACGTCAATGAGAAATGCACGGATGACGAAAACTACGACGGCGGAGATAACTCGGTAAGGAAAAAAAAAAAAGTTGACCGATTAAGTATTGGGAAAAAAAAATTTATTTTGCAACATTTTTCCATTGAACCAGGAGGCGATGACGACGACATTCCGCGACGGTTGCGATGACCATGACCGTGTCGAAGAAGTACCTACCGACGATGGTGAAAAAGAGGATTGCTTTGCTGACGATGACGTCAATGAGAAATGCATGGACGACGAAAACTGCAACGGCGATGATAACTCGGTAATGAAAAAAAAAAAAAATAATAATAAATTACCGATTGAGTATCGGGAAAAAATTAATTTTGCAACATTTTTCCATTCAACTAGGAGGCGACGACATTCTGCGACAATACCGGTGCCAATAATGACCATGACGAAGATGAAGTACCTACCGACGGTGGAAGAGAGGATTTTTTTGCTGACGACGACGTCAATGAAAAATGCAACGACGATGAGAACTCGGTAATGAGAATAATAAATAAACCGGTAAATTGTTGGAAAAAATTGTAATTTATCGACATAATGTTTACATGTAACCAGACGACAATCCGAGATTGCGACGACCGGACAACCAATGTGTACTCCGGCTACGAGTCGAACAATGATAGCAACTGCAGCACTGTCACTATTACGAACGAAATCCCATCGACGCCCGACGAAGGATCCATCGAAGGTGTCAGGGTTGACGACACGAACTCGGTAATGACAAAAATGAATAGGCATAGCAAAGAATTTCTTGTTACTCGCGATTGTTTGGTTAATCCAAGAAAATTGCAAAAAAAATTTCGAGTGAAGAGTATAATTCTAATGCAAATATTGATATTTGAACAGGAAGTCGACCGGCTATTGGAAGCATCAGATGGACGAGGATGCAGCGAAAGTTTCGCTGAAACTCTACTTCGAAAAAACAGAAACGTACCGGTACAAAAGAAAAAGAACGACGATGCCGATGCGGTAAGGTAGTATATTATGTAACTTGTATAAATGAATAAACGAACTAATTATAACTTGCAAATGTTTTACAGATTAAGGTAACCCTATGAGGAAAGACGCTGTACCGCCGAAAAGAAGAGCGTTAGAACGAATAAGCGACGAGGACAACGGCAAATCGCCCGAGTCAACTCGGCCCAACGAAAAAAAGCAGAAGGTTAAAATAATGTTTTATCGACGGTTAAAATGAAATCCGAATTCAATGAACTATCTTAAGGATTGATGTTGACGAACAGGTAATCGAGAATGCGGAAGGAGATATCGGAAAAAAAAAGAAATCGTACGAAAAAAACGATGGGAGAATGTACGCGCCGCGAAAGCCGGCGACAAAGCCGTCCAAAGATAAGAGCACACGAGGGGCAAGCACATCGACATCGACGACGAATACCCCTACCGGTATACGTCCAGTGAACGAATCGCGGCGGTCGTCGGAGGTAATTATTAATTCATAAATACACGACAAGCGCAACAAAACTGACGGGAAAATAATTATCGTATTGTATTAAAATATTACCAGTCGAAACGGCCGAGGAAAAGCTCAGACGTTCCGATGACACGGGATTCCGGGACATCGACGACGACTACCGCTAGCTCGCGAAAGCCGGCGACAAAGCCGTCCGAAGATAAGAGCACACGAGGGGCAAGCACATCGACGACGAATACCCCTACCGGTATACGTCCAGTGAACGAATCGCGGCGGTCGTCGTAGGGAATTATTAATTCATAAATACACGACAAGCGCAACAAAACTGACGGGAAAATGATTATCGTATTGTATTGAAATATTACCAGTCGAAACGGCCGAGGAAAAGCTCAGACGTTCCGATGACACGGGATTCCGGGACATCGACGACGACTACCGCTAGCTCGCGAAAGCCGGCGACAAAGCCGTCCGAAGATAAGAGCACACGAGGGGCAAGCACATCGACGACGAATACCCCTACCGGTATACGTCCAGTGAACGAATCGCGGCGGTCGTCGGAGGTAATTATTAATTCATAAATACACGACAAGCGCAACAAAACTGACGGGAAAATAATTATCGTATTGTATTAAAATATTACCAGTCGAAACGGCCGAGGAGAAGCTCAGACGTTCCGATGACACGGGATTCCGGGACATCGACGACGACTACCGCTAGCTCGCGAAAGCCGGCGACAAAGCCGTCCGAAGATAAGAGCACACGAGGAGCAAGCACATCGACGACGAATACCCCTACCGGTATACGTCTAGTGAACGAATCGCGGCGGTCGTCGGAGGTAATTATTAATTCATAAATACACGACAAGCGCATCAAAACTGACGGGAAAATAATTATCGTATTGTATTAAGATATTACCAGTCGAAACGGCCGAGGAAAAGCTCAGACGTTCCGATGACACGGGATTCCGGGACATTGACGACGACTACCGCTAGCTCGCGAAAGCCGGCGACAAAGCCGTCCGAAGATAAGAGCACACGAGGAGCAAGCACATCGACGACGAATACCCCTACCGGTATACGTCCAGTGAACGAATCGCGGCGGTCGTCGGAGGTAATTATTAATTCATAAATACGACAAGCTCAACAAGAGTAACGTGAAAATAATTATCGTATTGTATTACAATATTCCGGGTCAATCAGCCAACGAGAACATCAGCCGGCGGTAGTACGACGACATCTGGCAGTAGTGGCGTCGGTGCAGCAAGGCCAGACCCCCGGGACATTACCGTAGTCTTGTTACGCGGAGATAAGCTCGAAATCTTCGAAAGCATGGTGAGTAAACGGTTAAAGCGCGACGAGCGAAAAAAAAACGGATAAACGTGAAAACGGTTTTCCGAAAATATATTTAGATGGAAAAAATGAACCACTACCAATCCGAAGCACACAAGCTGAACAAACGCCTTCGAAAAATGGTCTCGAACAAGAACGACGACCAATGGAATTACGATGAAATAATAATCCCGGAAGATGAAAATCTCCTAATTGTTATCGATGATTGGAAAATCGATCACGATGTCTTCATCGGGGCGGGAATGGCTCCGACGATGGCGAAAAGATTAGGGATTTTATTGGCAACGATGTGGACAGAAGAGGAAAGAAAAAACCTTGCGTTAAAAAGAAAATCAGCGACATGGAAAATTTTCAAGCCATACCTGCAGAAAAAATCACACAGTTGTTGCGTAAGTAGCAACAAAAGTTTACAAATTACGGAATCGAAATAAAACGACCGACGTCGTAATATTCTTTCGATAAATAAAATATTAACGAATATTAAATTTTTTACCAAACAGGTGCATGTAGGAGATTGCAATCGGTGAAACGACTAAACGTTTTTGGCATCGAGAGCGAGGAAGATTTCAAGATCATGGTTTCAAACAAATTGAAAAGCGATCGGTACAGCGAAACGCGAGCGCAAAACTATGCATCCAAGCGTTCCGCACGGAAAAATTTGTGTGAGCAGGAGGAGTATTATTCAAGCGACTGTGAAGAAGATGCCGATTAGCGACGATAGTTGCGTAAATGTGATACATTTTAATACCGTTATAGGAGTAACTGCGAATAGATTAAACCTACCCTCCTTGATCCTTTACCTGTGTCCAGCCACGAAATTCGCCCAAGCGATTATATGTGATCGATCTTAATACCGTTATAAGGATAACTGCGAATAAATTATACCTACCCTCCTTGATCCTTTACCTGTGTCCAGCTACGAAAGTCGCCCAAGCGATTATATGTGATCGATCTTAATACTATTATAAGGGTAACTGCAAATAAATTATACCTACCCTCCTTGATCCTCTACCTGTATCCAGCCACGAAAAATCCTCTTCCGGAGCCTCATGATTTTATTTTCATTTCCTTTCTTCCCTTAGGGGGGTGTGGAAATTTGTGTAGAAATAATTTCCGTAAATATAATGTTCGTAGAATTAATTAGCGCAAGAACAATTATAATACGAATAAAAGGACCCCCAAATGTATAAAACCGAAATCAAACTGTAGAAAAATATCTGGGCCCCCCTAATATTCACTGTGAAAAAAGCTGTGGGAACCAAAATATTATACACAGAAATTTAACCGTGAATAATATTTTGGGACCCCAAAAATGTTACCCGTAAATTTAACGGTGGAAAATATTTTGGGACCCCAAAAATTTTCCCAATAAATTTAACGGTGGAAAATATTTTGGGACCCCCAAAATGTTCCCCGTAAATTTGACGGTGGAAAATATTTTGGGACCCCCAAAATTTTACACAGCAATTTTACAGTAGATAATCCTATAGGCCCCCAAAATGGTTCGCCACAATTTTACGGTAAAAAATCGTAAGGGCCCCCGATATTGAAAACCGAAATAATTCAGGCGAGAATTTTGGGTAGAAAGGATCGGCACTTCATTCTCCACTCATTCGCTTCGGTGGACAAACAAAATTCGAGGAAAAAGGTAATTATGGTATCCACTGTAATATATGCGGCGAAACTTTTTCATTCTCCCCGTTTTGAGTGGGAGAGTCCGCTAGGGTAACTACACATAAAAACTTATAATACACGTAATAAGACAATAAACACTACAACTATTCACTTAAATATAATAATACTCGATTAACGCATAATAAGTAAAGACGAATGAGATACAAATTTTCTTCGATGGACGGCCCGTGACAATACCGATCGCCTTTGTTGTTCCTCGTGAGAGTGAAGAAACGTTGGTAACAGCGAGCGACGCCTCGGCAGCGCGGGCTCTTGCGAAACGATAAACAAAGCGGCCGATGCTTGCTAACTTGTGTGTATATATTGTAACGCTTATTTTGAGCGTTACAATGATGCCTCTAAATATCCGGCTTTTTCTGGCTAATTCCCCGATCCCTCGGCCAATATCGAGCACGTTCGTCTGGGCAACGAGAAATATTAAGAAATATTATTAATAATTTGTCTGTTATACATTCTTTTTTTATGTAACTGGGAGGACAACACAAGGAATAAGGAGACCATTGGCGCAGAATAAACCAATGGGCATGATTCCCGGCAAATTTATTCCTCGTCGAAAACCAATCAAATAACGAAGATTGGAAGTTGTCAATATTCCCCGACGGACAAGGAATGATCGGTGATGAGCACAACGGCGAGGACTCGTGATCGATATAGTAATAGTCACGGGGGTAATTAAATGCGAATTTTGAACGGTAGGCGACAGCAGCTCCCGGACTTCGAAAATATTTTAGAAAAAGAGTGGGGGGCAAGTAGCCGGTCCGCGTAACGCGAGGAGTCGTTACGTGGCATTCTTCGCGAATCGTTGGTCCCCGCGAGTCGTTACGGGGCATTCTTCGCGAATCGTTGGTCCCCGCAAGTTAATTTGCATTCTTCGCGAATCGTTGGTCCCCGCTAGTTGATTTTTGATCTTCGCGAATCGTTAGTCCCGGCGACTTAGTTTTTGGTTTTGTACGAGAGTATCCGGTTTGAAAGCAACGAGTCCCGGAAATAAACCCAGGAACCAGGCCAACGAAGCCCATTGGAGAATCAGGGTAAGATCTTTCCCGTGGCAACGCCGTTCGGTCATTATTTTTCGTGGTTCACAATTTCCATTACCGAATCACTCAAGTTTCGTTTTGGTTTTTGGTGCGTGTCTCTCTCTCGTTTTTGTATCCGATCGCCGGGGTTACGTCGTGTGTGACTTGTAAAGCGCGTGCGATATTTGCGATAGCATAAGATAGTAGGGTCCCTCGAGAAAGAAACAATTCGCGTTTTAGTTCCGCGTTCGCGAAGTCGTGTGTTCTGTATGTGTTTTTTTTTTGTATTCCATTTTTAAAACGTTTCGAATAGGGAATCGGCGCTGCGGACAGAGTAGTGGCGCGCGATTATAGTAGGGAAATTGTCATTTGTCGTCCATGAAAATCGCGAGGTGAATTATTTTATTTTTGTATTTTTTTTGTGAAAATAAATTCGCCGTGAAAATTCCCTGAAATTTCGTAGTGTTCGTGTGTGTGCGCAATAATTTTCATTTGTTTCGATCTCACTCAAATCCCCGCAAAAAATCACATTTTCCTGAACCGCCCCTCTACCCGTGTGATGGCTGCGGTCTCGTCGAGCGAACCTCCACACGTCTCTTCAATTAACATCTTGAAAATTTATTTTTCTTTCCCGGTCGGGTCACGCTATAAGCGTGGCTGGCGCCCAAATATTTTTTATTAAATATCAAATATACCGGCCGAGGAGGCGTTTTTGTATACGTCCCGGAAAAAGACGTTACAATATATATATATATATACAGGGTGTTCCAATAACTATTAGGACCTCAGATATCTTCGAAACTACTAGGTTCACAGAACTATTTGCTAAATCAAAGTTGCACAGCACGAAGGGGGCCATCCAATGATACCAAAGTGCCTACTCCCACCCCCACCCCCAGCCCAGGGGGTGGGGGACCTTCAAAATCTTAAACGGGAACCCCTATTTTTTATTGCAGATTCGGATTCCTCATAAAAAAATACGTAACTTTTATTTGAAATTTTTTTTTCGATTCGTGATAGATGGCGCTGAAATAAAATTTCGAAATCGTTGGATTGGACGCGGCGGTCCAATATCGTGGCCAGCTCGTTCCCCAGACTTAACGCCGTTAGACTTCTTTTTATGGGGAACATTAAAAGATAACGGTTACAAGGAAGTACCAACTACACGTGAAGATATGCAACAAAGAATAATTACAGCCTGTGCATCAATAAGTTCCGACGCTGTAAAACTTGCAGGTCAATCAATCGAAAAAAGAATTCAATGTTGCATTGGTACTAATGGTCGTCATTTCGAACACTTACTATGAACGTAGTGATTCGATTTACCACCGAAACTGTAAGTATTATCGCCTTTCTGTACTTTCGGGGATTTTTTGCGATTACAGCGCCATCTATCACGAATCGAAAAAAAAATTTCAAATAAAAGTTACGTATTTTTTTATGAGGAATCCGAATCTGCAATAAAAAATAGGGGTTCCCATTTAAGATTTTGAAGTTGCCCCACCCCCTGGGCTGGGGGTGGGGGTGGGAGTAGGCACTTTGGTATCATTGGATGGCCCCCTTCGTGCTGTGCAACTTTGATTCAGCAAATAGTTCTGTGAACCTAGTAGTTTCAAAGATATCTGAGGTCCTAATAGTTATTGGAACACCCTGTATATATATATATATATATATATATATATACACACGAGGTTTGTTTATCTTGATTAGTCTAATAATAATAGTCTTGAAAATTAGTCTTGACAACGTTTTCTGCGTAAAAAGAGACCAGTTACTCGAAAAAAAAAATCAGTCCTTGTGAAATTACGGGAAATCTAATTTGAAATATAAAAATCGAGTTTTCGACAAATCCATAAATTTGAAAATTTGAAAAAATATTTCTTTCGCAAAGCTGAGGAAATTTTACATGAAATATGAGAAGATAAAGTTGGGATATCTTTAATACTTCCTCAAATCGAAAAATATTTCATGAAGAAAAAAAACCCCCAATTTATGTATTTTAATTTTTATATGATTCGTATCATTGTTTCTATTACAATTTCACATCGACCAAGATACCGTGAAAGTCACTGTGAAATTGTAATCGAATCATTAATATAAACCATTTCAGAACGTAAATTTAAAAAATCCATATATATATATGAATATATATATATATATATATATATATATATATTGAGACCGGCGTTTTTCTATTTCGCCGTTCACCTGCCGCGGCCGGGGTCTAACGGCTGGCAGGGCTCTAAATTTGACAAATATTCACGATTTGGGCGCCAATTAGTTTTTCTAAACTAATAAATTAATATGTGAATTTTCTATTCTTATATTTTAATTTATTTAGGGGTTCGGTTGGAGGACCCTTTGCAAGCCACAGGATTAGAGGGAAGTTTTACCAAAAAGACAGGTACTTACGTAATTCTCGTTTATTCGTTAGTTCGTCCTTCAATTATTGACAAAATCTTTCCTTCTTTTTGACAAACAATACGATCGATGATTCGCTGAACGGCTTCTCTCGTATTTGACAAATTCGATACGTAATTCGCTGAGCCGCCTTGTCTCGCACAATACTGACTATAATTAATTCGCTCGGTCTAAGATTCCTCGAGAACTGACTTTGGCCTATCGATCAACGCAAGTCGCTAGTCGGACGCAAAGTGATCTCTCGAGGGATGGTCGCGACGGCGCCGGCCCTCGAACTATGCTAGCGCACGCATTTTGACGAACTTTGTCAAAATCCGCGGTCGATAACCGAGCACGGATTTCGACATCAGCCGTCGATATATAATTATTATCGGACTACGCTCGATGATCGCGAAGCGCTCGAGGAATATTTTCGAGGAATCGACGTCGGGGAATGAAGTATTTGACTTTCCTGTCACAATATATATATATATATATATATATATGTATCGATATAATTTTCTTTCCAATACAGATTTTCGAGTGTCGCGGTCGAAGTCAATTATGAATCGGTTCGCACGACGTTATCGAGGGAGCGATCGACCACGCGTCCGGCTGTGCCGCAAACGATGGAAGGGTTGGGCATCGTGCTCGAAGAATACGAGCCCATACGATCTATTTATTGCGGAATGGTATGGGTCAGGACCGGAGAGGTGAGGCCTCATCTTCGCGGGGGATGAAATGCTAACGGCGCTCAACCAGGCTACCGAAATCCACGTGGATGGAACTTTCAAGGTAAGAAGATGGACTGACTCATTGAAAAAAGATAAAAATTTCAACTGAGACAATTGTAATGCTCTATAGGTCGTACCGAATCAGCCGCGAGCCTGTCAGATGCTGACGATCCACGTGCGTAGGGTTGATAATGTGAGCTTTCATACATTTACATAATATGCTACTTTTCTGTGGCTTATTACTTTCATTGAATTTTTGTTTTTCGATGTTGCAATTTCAGGGATTTCCCGCTGTATACTTACTTTGCGAGAAGCGCACGACGGAGATGTATTGCAGGATTTGGGAGCGGCTCGTCGAACTGTGCTCGCAGTTCTCGGAATCGTTGGTCGCGGTGATTAGCGATTTCGAAAAAGCTTTAATCGCGTCGGTGAGACGAACATTCTCGGATGCTCGTATACGTGGATGCTGGTTGCACTTCTGCCAGGTAATTCTTTCTATATTTTATGTGCCTGAGCATCAGGGATGGGCCTTCATTCAATGAAACTGTATTTAAAATACATTTCGAACTTAATAATAACGGATTTTACCGGATTTATTAAATATTTAAATTTATTGTAAAATAACAATAAACTTAAATTATTCATATATGTTAGGGAAATGTGAAAAAATGGATTCTTGCATGATAATTGATCATAGTTATTTGTTTGAAAAAGTATTTGAAATACATTTTCATTGAATGTATGCCCATACTTGCTGAGCATCCCGATTCAACGATTCACAACGATACGTAACTCGTAAAGAAATGAGTAATGAAATGTTCTTGATTCCGGTTGCCCCGCCGAATGTTAATAGATTCATGAAGCAATCGGAATCAATAACAAAAAATAAGAAACGATAATGTTCATATCCTAAGTATTTACAAAAAAAATCATCGCAGAACGTAGATAATGTATAAATTCTCATAGAGAATTTACATTTATAAGAATTTTTATGAAATAAGAATAATATTTTGAATAAGAAAATCTGGATAAATCGAATCGAATAGTCGTCGACGTGACGACATTATTAACACGAAAGTACCGAAATTTTTTACCAATTTACCATTGTATTTATTTTTCTTATATATTCAGGCGCTTCTGCGATGATGGAAGAAGAACGTTCGAAACACCGAAGCACCGAAGGCGACCTTGTGGATGGCGATGGGCCTTGCCCTCATGGACCCGAGTCGGATGGACGAGGGATTAGAAGTCATGGCGAGGGCTGCGATCCCCATCGGTGGCGAATTTCCGTCCATACTGCGGTCCGTACAGTATGTGCGAAGACTTTGGAGGCCACTCGCGACAACTCTGTCCGTCAGAGACTCTTCAATCCGGACGAACAACATTGCCGAGAGTTTTCATCGACACATCGTCACCAAGCTAGGAGGTCGACACGTCAACATTTGGATTTTCTTGGGTATGAGCCATTTAATTTTTATCATGTAAATATCATTGAAAGATTCATGATTGAAGGGATTGATAAAATCTTTAAATTGATTGAATTTACAAACATTTTGTAGCACCTTGAAGCGAATTAGTTAGCTCTTATTGATAATAAAACAAAAATTGTAATGAAAGTTAGAAGAATTCCAACGTACCAGAGTGTGATGCGAATTACGAAAATACGATAATATCGTGTATGGAACATGATGATATATATATAAATTACAGTTTGATATTATATTGAATTCACTAATTTTTTATTATTTGAATTTCATATTATATTTAAATATTATATTGAATTTACTATTTTATCAAAATGTATTTACAGAAAAGCTGCGCGACCTTATTCGAACGGAATTGATCAACTGGGAGCGTGTTGCAACCGCGCAATGAGATACGCCGCCGCAGTGGGGGTGCCCAAGCATCGGAAGATGCACGCATTGCGAACGCCCAAGCGAAACTCGATTCAGAAAGGTATAGATTAATAAATATCGGTGTTCCTTGAATATGGTAGTCTTATATTGTTGAAGTTTTTATTTTAACTGTAATCGACTTGGATTTTATCCATCAGATACACCGTGGAAGATTTTTTGACGACCGTTGTCGGGCCGGGTCGCCGCCGACTCGTGGAAAACGACGAGGAAAACGAAATCGGTGAGTTCAATTTGTCAATACTGTTTGATGTATTCAAAATCCATTATGATGATTCGGTAAATGTACCGAAAATATGGTGAAATAATTTAATATATTGAAAAAATTGATTTTTTTTGTTTCAGTGAACTCACCGCCGATGTTGGATGGTGCCGAGGTGGCCGATGTCGAAATTGTAGAGATGATCGACTTTGACCAGCACCTCGGTGCTGAGCAGCAAGGTTCGTTATGAGCATGAATGTATTATCGCAATCATGGTAATATTATTCCATGGATAATAACTGTTGTTCTTTTTTTAATATTTCAGTCGATTAGAGAGTTCTCCTGCCCCCGCAAGCCGAACCTCAACAGCCTGATGAGGTTTTGCTCGCGGCAAACGTGGAACCTTTCCCTGAGTTTTAGTACGTCGAGCTGTTTCATCAGCCAATCGTCCGCAGCACGCCAGAACTCGCAGATTCGCAGGCAGGGACAGTGGAGCAGGAGGCTCCGCCATTTCAACATCTCGAAGCTTCTCGGCGACTGCAAGAGCAACATGTAGAGACGCCACCCACAACATCTGGGCCACTTTGTTGCGTTTGCTACCGCTCTCGCGCGGTGGTCTTACTCCGACCCTGCAGGCATCTCTGCTTGTGCCTGGAGTGCCACGGAAGATTGGAGGAGCACACTCGGGAGAGGCGGTGGGCTCGATTTCAGGCCAACGTCGAGCCTAGCGAGAACTGCGAAGATCGGTGCCCAATCTGCCGCGGCCGTTACGACGAGCACCTGCTCGCTTTCTACTAGCCAGATCGGAAGACTCGGATGGCCTTCATGATCAGCGCACCTAGTGATCTATACAGCGCGCAAAGATACGTAAAACCACAAACGGGATTTGTTTTTCATTATCGATTGCTTTTATATGTTTATTTTATTTAACAATCATTTCCGATTTTCAGACCGAAATAGTAGTAGCGAAGTATAGAATAGTAGCAGCGAAGCGAAGCAGCCACAAACCAACGACTGGATTGTGATTTCAAGTTACGTAATAATTTATATTTTTTTATTATTCATTGTGGATTGTACATAAAAATTGATTTGAATTAACCATTTTTAAAATTTATTTTCAGATCAAATTTCCTGTCACAAAGTGAGAACGCAACAATTCCGGACCCATTGCTGCAAGAAATATATTTTCAATTTTAAGTTACGTACTACAGAATATTTTTTATTGTTCATTGTTGGTGTAAGTTGATTTAAGCTAACCATTTTTTTTTCTTTTCATTTTCAGATAAAATATTCTGCTTCGAATCGAGGACGCGACACTTCTGGAACCATCGATTCGATATTTTTCCCTAATACGTATTGATTATAGTATATTACATATATGTTATTAGGTATATCACCTTTTCTCCTGCGAAATATAATATGGTTCCGAACACATACAAATTTCATAAGATATATTATGTACAGTTGCATGAAACCCATGAACCTAAATGAAAAAATGAAATGAATAAATTTATTCAAAAATATAAAAATTTCGGATTGAAAATCTTTTTCCTAATTCTGACTTCGTACCACCTAAAGTTTATTTGATTCTAACTCTTCATGAGCGATTATAAATCCCAATCAACCAACTCCCAACTTTTATTCATTAAGATCAGCAATATTGGCGAAAATGACAAAATTTGTCGAAATAACATTGTTATTCTTCACTGAGGACTTTACAATATTGAAATCTTAATCGAGTTTCACTCAAAAACATTTGATGTCATTTTTTGGTTATGTCTGAGCCTGCAATAGAATCAATTTGCCTTCTTTCTTCATAAATGACCCCAGCATTGACATAAACAAAACATAAAAATAATCATCCCAATCAGTCGAGCCGTTCTCAAGTTTTTGCGAGATTAACGCACGGCAATTGATTTGTATATATATATAGAAGATATATCGACATGAAACGTGTTTAAATTTTCTCTGCAACGATTCTAACCATTTTTTGAAGGAAGAATGTTTTTTCAATTTTTAATAAATGATCCAATGAAATAACTCCTCAAAGTTAAATGTAATAATTATTATACTTTATAATTGTGAATTGTAAAATGTGAATGGAAAAAATCCGAAGGAAAAAGAACTAAAGATTGATACTCACGGGATTCTCGTTTTAAAAGAAGTCGCGTTATTACAGATGAAACGAGAATAATGCAGCGGTAATGTAGTAGGGGGAAATTATAATGTATCAATATAGAATGAATTACTTACCTTTCGATGATCTCTTGTATTTGTTCCATTCACGACTCATATATTTATAACATGTTCCTTAAATCGCTGGTTTAGAAAAAAAGACAAGACAGCGTAGCAAATAGCGATCACCAAATTTTCTAGTCGAATAAAATATTGATATGTGACATATTAAAATATCCGAGTATATGATTATGTGATAAGAACAACGAATATGAAATGCCACACATAACGTTTTTGCTACGTTTTTCATGACTACATAAAATTTCAATGACGCGGAGCGTTTGAAAAGCGCGCCACTCACGTGCTGTGAATTTCTTGTAGCAAGCTTGGACGGGGAGCCATGAGTTGAGGCTCACTGATCCTACCCACGGTCGTACGCCGTCGTGTGCGCTCGGGCATCGAGGCCGCTCGGCTGGTGACGTGACGCCCGAGATAATTCGAGCGTGACGTCATAGCTTCAGATGACGGCTAAGATGTAGCGAAGTCAGGCTGTTGAGGAGCCGCGTTGAGCGGAGGCAGGCTGTCCGGCGTCAAGCTGTGGAAAGTCGAGTAGCTACCATCCCTGCTTCTTTGTATTTGGTAGCTCGAGTCGGCGACCCTAACGTAATGTCCTTAAGTACACCTGCGGCAGCAGTAGCGCCCGTGGACCGCAAACTCATTTGAGTTGCGTAAGCCAGTTCCTACGTAGTAAGCGATGATCTTATTTCCGTGGTTCTTCGTCTTTTGCTACGATCACTGCATATTTCAAATTCTTTCGAAGGGCGGCCCTCTTTTTGATCTTCGGAAATATTTTTGGCAGCCTTCAATATACACTGTGAACGTATATTTTTACTATAAAATGATTTCTCCCATTATTTGATACGGATTATTGTACTACTTAGGTGAGATTGAATTATTTTTATATATTAAATGTTCAGTTATTAATATGAAACATGAAAAATAGTAATATTGAATATTCATGAAACGTAAGACACATACATATTAAGCATAAAATTTTATTGTACTTTATTATAATCGTATTATATATATATATATATATATATATATATATATATTGTGACGTTGTGAGTCACAAGATTCCCTCCCCCATTACCCAGCTCGAGTCCACCACTTGCTGTTGCGAATATTAGGTAGTATGTAAGAATTGTATTTGCGCGAATTCCCGACCCGAGAACCCGTCCCTTCCTACACCCCCCCTTGTTCCCCGTAAATTTCAATGCCGGAGTGAGAACCGCGGACCCATCGAACTAACGTCGCCAGCGAAGAGGATAGGTGAGCGGTCTGAGAGGGAGAGAAGGAGATGGAGCGAGGTACGGGAGCACTCGAGAAGACAACAAACCGCCGCCGCCCCCCCTGACTCCTCGCCCACCGGCTACTCAAAGCACCGAGAGACGACTTGGCCCACCGTTCCGGGGGGGGGACGAGAATCGCCCAAATTTTGAAATATCGACGGCTCCCACCGGACCATCTCCCGATCAAACTCGAAGCCGTCACCTCACCCCGATGACCCCCGAAGATGCCACGGAGAAGACGACGGATTCTCACTCCGAGCTGGGTCGCGAAATAGGATAGAGCGGTTGACGAGCGCGTATTGCGTGGATCGAGTGCGAGGTTTTATTCCTATTTTTTTTGTTTTTGTATCGAGCGCGAGTTATTTCTTTACTTCTATTTTTTTTGAATCGAGTTTCATTTTTTTGCGTGATTGGGTTTTTTTTTTTGTTGTAAAAGACGTGTGGTGTGATCCGCGGAGAATTGTTCCGCGGTGGAAGTGAATTGATTTGAATTTCCCCGGTACCCCGATCCCCTTACCCCCCCCCCCCCCAAGGCGTGCTCTTCCCCGTGGATTTTTTTTTATTAGACCGCGTGAACAGCAGTGAGTGGTGCCCCGTCGTATTGTAAGTTTTTATTTAATATTAATTAGTATCCTCCCCCCTCCCCGTTATTTTTGCCGTGTCGAGGCACTTTTTTTTAAGTTGAAGAGCCGGAGTCAGGATTGCCCCCCCCCACCCCCTGATAGTCCCTGCGCCCGCCGACGGCTAGCCGCGTCGACGGTTCCTTCTTTTTGTAGTTTAGTTTATTAGTTTTTTTTTGTTATTTTTCCCGACGGTGTTACTCCCGGATTTAATGAGTAACTGGCGCCCAAAAATCCCCCTCCCTGAGTTCCCCTGATTTTTATATTTTTCTAATTTCCCTTCCCCATTAGCCCCCCTCCCCCGTGAATCCCCGATAGCGAACGTCCCGCCGACTATTATTATTATTAGTATTATTTTTAATTGATTATTATTATTTCATGGTTATTATTATTGGCTCCCCCGAATGATGAGTGCGTGACTTTTATTATTTTTTTTTTGTATTAATTGTATCGAATGGTGAGTGAGTGATTTTTATTATTATATTCTTTTTGTGTGCCTGATTGACCTCCTCCCGCGTTTAGGTAATAAATTATATTGTTTCTTTTTAGTTCTTTTATTTTTGGTTTTCATTTTTTTTTATTTCTTATTCTGCCCCCCCCCCCCCCGTGTCCAATTTCCCCCTCCGCAAAAAAGTGGTAGGTCACAAATTGGCGCCCAACGTGGGGCCCTGGTAAGCGAGGGTACGTCTTTGGAGTCACGACCTTCGTGCCCCCCCCTCCAGAGTCGTCCTTCGCTTATTACAAGCTCAGTAAGCGCTCGCCTCGACACGTAGAGCCATCCCTCAGCCGTACAAAATTTATTTGTCAAGAACCGACCGATATTTCTCCGCTACCCCCCCCCCCCCCCCTCCTTGGCCCCCTTTACGCGTCGAGAACATCTTATTTTATGTGATTTTATTTTCGTGTATTGAGAGACCCCGTTATTGTCCTGAGAAAAAAAACAGTTTTTTTTTTGCGTTGAGCACCCCGGCCACACTCGGTGGCCGTGGCAGTGGCTATCATCCGATATTTTTCATTTCCTGTGTGAGTCAAGATATTTTCATTTGTACGAGACCCCGATATTAGTTTTTTCTTGTGCGAGATCCCGACACTTATTTTTTTTTGGAGTTGAGATACTTTTTTTTCGTGACGAAATACCGAGCCCATTTTTTTTTGTTTGTAAATCGAGATAGTTTTTTTTGTGCAAGACCCCGATATTTTTTTTTTGTGCGAGACCCCGATACTTACTTTTTTTTGGAAGTTGAAATACGTTTTTTTTCCGTGACGAAATCCCGAGCTCATTTTTTTTTGTAAATAGAGATAGTTTTTTTTGGTACGAGATCGTGACTTGGTTCTTGCTAGATTTTTTTATTTTTGAATATTTTGAGTATTTTTCCGGTTGATCATGGACCCGTACGAGATGTTCTTAATTTCCAATCCCCGCTTTAGAGTAACAGCTAACCGGACGACGGAAACCGTTGTTACTACGAGCAGTGCGACGACCACCACCACCAGCATAACTACCTCCGGTATCCACACGACCTGTACCCCCCCTAGACCCCTCTCACCCCTCGTAGCCCCAGCACCCACCATCCCTCCGGTTGTAATGGAAGAAATTCGTGCATTAGAGCGCGATTTGAACAATATCCCCGACGACGAGATCCTCTCCCTGTGTGACGGAGCTTCCCTCAGTACCCTAGGACGAGAGGAGACACGGTTGGACCGGTACTGGCGATACCTAGTAAGACGTGATTACCCTCAGGTCAAGGTCATGTGGGACCCTGCCGTGGACGAACGCGGCTGGGTTGACCCTCACGCGCCTTTAGCTACCCCCGTAGATCCCAGCGAGAATACCCCCCACCTTCCCTCACCGAATCCCCCCGAGGCCCCCATCCCACATACAACGCCCCCACTCGACCCTACCTGTATTCAACCCCCCACCCAGGTGCCATTACGCGAACGAAGTCCCATCCCAGATACCCAAAAAATAGATAATTTCCAAAGGTTTGGCCCACGATTCGCAGGACGTCGTGAAGAGGACGCGGAGGAATTCCTCCTCCTCCTCGACGAATATTGCGCGAGTCGTGGATTCACGGACACGGAGGTGTTGCAAGTCCTGTCGGTGTCCTTCACCGACGAGGCCCTCCGCTGGTACCGTGTGGAACATTCATCCTGGTCGTCCCGTCCTGAATTTTTATCTGAGTTTCGTTCCCGTTTTAGCCCCATCGACTTCCACGAGCACCTGCGTAGAGAAATGCATCTCAGGACGCAGGGCCCTGGAGAGTCGAGTGGTGAGTTTATTACGAAAATGCGGACGTATTTCCTTCACCTTGATCCCCCGTTGTCCCTTGAGAGCCAGCTCAATATTTGTTTTGAGAACCTACACCCCGAATATGCCTGGCACCTGAAACGAGAAGAGATCTCGACATTTTCCGAGCTCCAAAAAAAAATGTAAGCGAGTAGAAGCCCTGCAAGAACGTACCCGAAATTACCGACCCCCACCCCCAGCTTCCCAATCTGTTCTCCCGTCCGCAGCTTTCGTTCCCGTAACTGAGATTTCCCGAGAAAACGTCCCAGACATTGGTCACTTCCCCCCACAATCCCCACTTGAAAAGCTCATCCCCTCCTCTACCGCAATCCCCATATGGCGGCAGCAGACCCGCGAAGACCCGACGTCCAACACCCCCGTCTCCCCGGATAATGTAGCCGCCATCCACGATAGATCACGAAATTTACGTCGGGCCGGAGGCCCACCCCCACCCCTACGTTCGAGTAATTCTCCTCCTCCTCATGTAGCGTGCTTTAATTGTAGACAGAAAGGCCATGTTTACCGCGATTGCCCGCAACCGTTAGGGTTATTCTGTAAAGCATGCGGAAACCCCGGTTATGATGAAAATGCTTGCTTGCGATGCCAACGGCGTCGTGAGGGGCATCCCCGATCACCCCGTCAAACGTATCTGTCCCCGTTTCCCAAATCCTTTACGCGACGTCAATCTTCGCTAACCCCCCCAACCACACCTCTGCCGCCGTACCAAGTTTACTCCCCCACCCGACCGAGTAGGCCTGCCTCACCAAGCTCCCCTGTACCCGTGCAAATCGTAGCCTGATTCGTTATAAAAAATTTTATTTGCCCCCATGGTCAAAATTTTTTTTTTGTGTTACCCCGAATGCACCTTCCCTAGCCCTGTTTCCCCGACCCCGTATGCGAGAGTGCTCAAGTACGAGAGACGTACTTTCGATTTAGCGGGGGGGAGTTGTGACGTTGTGAGTCACAAGATTCCCTCCCCCATTACCCAGCTCGAGTCCACCACTTGCTGTTGCGAATATTAGGTAGTATGTAAGAATTGTATTTGCGCGAATTCCCGACCCGAGAACCCGTCCCTTCCTACACCCCCCCTTGTTCCCCGTAAATTTCAATGCCGGAGTGAGAACCGCGGACCCATCGAACTAACGTCGCCAGCGAAGAGGATAGGTGAGCGGTCTGAGAGGGAGAGAAGGAGATGGAGCGAGGTACGGGAGCACTCGAGAAGACAACAAACCGCCGCCGCCCCCCCTGACTCCTCGCCCACCGGCTACTCAAAGCACCGAGAGACGACTTGGCCCACCGTTCCGAGGGGGGGACGAGAATCGCCCAAATTTTGAAATATCGACGGCTCCCACCGGACCATCTCCCGATCAAACTCGAAGCCGTCACCTCACCCCGATGACCCCCGAAGATGCCACGGAGAAGACGACGGATTCTCACTCCGAGCTGGGTCGTGAAATAGGATAGAGCGGTTGACGAGCGCGTATTGCGTGGATCGAGTGCGAGGTTTTATTCCTATTTTTTTTGTTTTTGTATCGAGCGCGAGTTATTTCTTTACTTCTATTTTTTTTGTATCGAGTTTCATTTTTTTGCGTGATTGGGTTTTTTTTTTTGTTGTAAAAGACGTGTGGTGTGATCCGCGGAGAATTGTTCCGCGGTGGAAGTGAATTGATTTGAATTTCCCCGGTACCCCGATCCCCTTACCCCCCCCCCCCCCCAAGGCGTGCTCTTCCCCGTGGATTTTTTTTTATTAGACCGCGTGAACAGCAGTGAGTGGTGCCCCGTCGTATTGTAAGTTTTTATTTAATATTAATTAGTATCCTCCCCCCTCCCCGTTATTTTTGCCGTGTCGAGGCACTTTTTTTTAAGTTGAAGAGCCGGAGTCAGGATTGCCCCCCCCCCCCCACCCCCTGATAGTCCCTGCGCCCGCCGACGGCTAGCCGCGTCGACGGTTCCTTCTTTTTGTAGTTTAGTTTATTAGTTTTTTTTGTTATTTTTCCCGACGGTGTTACTCCCGGATTTAATGAGTAACTGGCGCCCAAAAATCCCCCTCCCTGAGTTCCCCTGATTTGTATATTTTTCTAATTTCCCTTCCCCATTAGCCCCCTCCCCCGTGAATCCCCGATAGCGAACGTCCCGCCGACTATTATTATTATTATTATTATTTTCAATTGATTATTATTATTTCATGGTTAGTATTATTGGCTCCCCCCGAATGATGAGTGCGTGACTTTTATTATTTTTTTTTGTATTAATTGTATCGAATGGTGAGTGAGTGATTTTTATTATTATATTCTTTTTGTGTGCCTGATTGACCCCCTCCCGCGTTTAGGTAATAAATTATATTGTTTCTTTTTAGTTCTTTTATTTTTGGTTTTCATTTTTTTTTATTTCTTATTCTGCCCCCCCCCCCGTGTCCAATTTCCCCCTCCGCAAAAAAGTGGTAGGTCACAATATATATATATATTGTGACGTGGCAGTCACAATTTCCCCTGCCCCGGTGCCGAAGTCCACCCGCTGCGTAACACCTGAAACACACAAACACATAGAATAATTAATATAAGTTAAAATTAAGGTAATATATAAGACATAAAAACAACTCACCCTACCTGCGCACCTACCCTACCTGATGAAATCCCACACCGAGGCCTCCCATAACCTCTCCGCAGCCCCACCGAGGCCTTCGGTGTCCTCTCCGCAGGCCCATCGAGGCCCTCCGCACCCTGCAAAAACCCAAAGAAAAAACATCAATAACCACAATTAGCCCTGACAATTAACAATCCCCCCCCATCCATAACACACCCCCCCCCAGCTCTTACCTGTCCAAAATCTCCTCCCCGGTGAAGATGGATGGCCCGTCGTCGACCCGCAGCGAGGCCCAGCGAGCACCAGGATGTCGTCGGTGACGGTGTCGTGGAAGCCGAGGTGTCGGGCAAGGCCATGGGCGAGCTCTGCACCCGGAGGGGGCCTACGATGACCCTTCGAACGATGCACCGACCCGAGAAGGACGAGAAGCGACCAAACATGGGTTTAACCCCAAAATCGTCAGCTGTCAAAACCACCCGAGACCGAAGCACAACCCACTTTCACCGAGGTCCGAGGCATATGGAAAAACACTGGCACTACACTCCGCTCGCGATAAACACCCTGACAGCTCGCTCCCGATCCCCCTCGTCTCGGTATCTCAAGTCAAACCGACGAGGTGGTCACCGGCGGGAGGCGAGCTGTCAAACACCAAATACGAGTAGAACGCCGGCTCGAGTTCGGACAACGCCGGCTCGGGCCTAGTCCGAAGGGCCACCACACCCGGCAGTGAGGGCGCCACCTCCCGGTAGCCCTTCATCCCGAGCTCGTGGCGCGAACCCGGCATCGGAGCTACCACGCACCCATGAACCGGCGATTCAAACCCGCCGGCATCGGAGACGAATAATCCCACCAATCCGCGAGGCCCATCGATCAACGAATCAACAGACCCGACGATCGACGAAGAAGACGACGGCCATCTCATCATCACTTCGACCCGGGATATTGTAGAGAGCGTATCAAGTGTGAATAGAGAAAGAGAGTGAGAGAGAGAGCGAGAGATAATCAGCGAATATTTGTTGTTGAGTGATTTCTTTGTTAATAAGTTTTTTTTGTATCGAGACGAGTAGCGAGTTATTTATATTTTTTTTGTGCGACGATCGAGTCGACGAGGAATCGACCACGAATTGACATTTTTTTTTGTACCCCGAGAATACCCGGATACGAGTGATTGGAGCGAGTGAGTAAGTAATTTTCCGTTTCTTTCCCCCACACCCCCCCCACATATACCCGATTTTTCCTGCCCGGTGACCCCCTTAGATATTAGAAATGTTCATCGACAAGTGCATCATAATTATAGTTTTTTGTGCGTGAACTACAAGGCCCGTCGGCCATTTTGTCGAGAAGCACCTCTTGGGACTTCGCCGTGTGTGCTGCGCAGCGGGGTCGAATCGCTATAGTTTGTGCACTAAAATTTTTTTTGTCTTTCGGAAATTTTCAAGTGTTCTTTTTTTTTGTTCTACATTAGTTTTTTTTAGTTAGTCTTATTTTTTGTGTGCCGAGGCTATCATCGTAAGAGCCGTCAGTAGTCCCTCCCCCACCCCCTGTCAGTCTCATCCTTGCCAATGGCTCGCCGGATCGTGATTATTCATTTTTCTTGTTTTTTTTTGTGGTGCAATTTTTTTTGTTTTTTTTTGAGTTACGGTGTCACTCCCGTTCGAGTGACTGGCGCCCAAAAGATTATTCTGATTTTTTATTTTTTTCATTTTTTTATTTCGTGTAGTGACCGGCCGTCCGACCCGTGTTCCCCTCTTCCCGCCGAATTAATCCCCCCCTTCCCGCGTTATAGCTGCGTCGTAGTCCCACCGTGGACCCATCGCCCGTTAATTTTTTTTGTATTTTCGAAAACGCGTTGAGCGCCCCGGCTACACTTCTTGGCCGTAGCAGTGGTTATCATCCCGTTTTTCTTTCGTCCGACGCTATTTTCGGTCAACGCGATTATTAGTCACTTATCTGTTTTTTTTTGTGTGTTTATTTTAGAGAATAAATTACTAGTACTAATTTTTGTTATTTTTGTGGATTTCTCCGTTTTCAATTTTTTAATTTTTTTATTGTTCCCCTCCCCGCTCCCCCCCCCATTGACCATAACCGTGACGGGTCACAATATATATATATATATATTGTTATGTCACGAACTCGAATTCGATAAAAGTCTATAAACTGAGGGTGCCAATCTGGCTACAAGACGCGGTTGTAGGAAGGTTAGACGCGGTAGACACAAAAGTCAATGACAAAAGACGTTTATTTTAACAGTCCACTGTCGGACAGAGCTTCCGCTCGATTTACAGAGTTACTACTAACTAACTAGCCTAGGTTACATCGAGTCTTATAACTACAGGAGGGTGTGAGTGGTGGGGGTGCAATCAGGAGGCTGTGGGAAAAGGCGGGTATGCTTGAAGAGATGACCTGAATGATTACGGGAAAGTCATAATGGCCGTGGAATGCGAAGGCGTTGGAATCTTGAAAGGATCGTCGGGAATTGGTGGGAAAATCGGGAAGACGGTCAACCACAAAGTGGTGGACCGGATGACCATGAATTTGGGTGCAGGTGCAGGTGGCCACCGACGGGTGGGCTGATGGGAAAACTAGCGTAGGAATGCATCTATGGAATGTGGAAAGAATGTGGGAGAAAGGAGGAATAAACTGCTACCCTCTGAGACATATAACCTGTATCGACGTACAAAACAGAGAGCTACAGCCTCAGCATTCAAATACGTATGGGTAAGGTCGGGAAAAATTTATGCTAAGCGCGATGACGGCCAGGCAACAATAAATATTGACGCCGAAGCTGACCTCGAGAAATTAAATTGACTGCCAAAGAAAATCAGATCCCACGTCAGTAATCAAAACTCAACAGCCACCCTGAGTGTAGCTCAATTTAACGCAAATTCTATACTCGGACACATAGACTTCATTCGCACCTATTTCGAAACGAAATCACACCACATCATCGCTGTTTCTGAAACACGGCTCCATGGTCGTATATCCGACGACCTCGTGTCCTTAAACGGCTATTTTCTAATAAGAAACGACCGAGAAGGAAAAATAGGCGGTGGGGTCGCTTGCTACGTCCATTCGTCAGTCAAAACACGCATACTAGCAATGTCGCCCAGTACTTTCTCTAACACACCTGAATATATTATCCTAGAAATTCGCAATCCAACCGGACAATCGCTCTTATTCACGACAATATATCGCCGACCGAAAGGGCTCTTACTCAACAATTTCGTGCTTGACTTCAACCGCTTTTCACACGCCTACAAAAATATAATACTATCCGGTGATCTTAACTGTAATCTCGTACGTGATAACTTTGAATCTCAATATCTGCGGGAACTGATGTTGTCTCTAGCTCTAACCATCCTACCGACTGGACCAACATTCCACACTGCAACTTGTGACTCGCAACTCGACGTAGTGATTGTTGATTCCAGCGACAAAGTTGTCACCCTCTGCAAATCAGATAGCCCATTCATATCGGGACACGACCTTCTCGAAATTAAATATATATTCGAAATTACTCAACATTTAACACGCAGCATAAAAAGACGCAGCTATAACAAGCTAAACATTCCAGCATTCCTTGCGACAATCCGAGGATAACTAGCCAACCCAACGATCAGCCACAACCATTACTGCGACTTAATCACCACAATCAATGACATTGACATATTCACAGAATTTCTTTCGAACATCACCCACTCGGCACTGGATATTCATGCACCAGCTAAAATTTTCAAGATAAAAAAACCGCCGGCACCCTGGCTAACAGAAGAATTGAAGACAAGAATACGTCACCGTTCAATACTGTTCAAAAACGCCAAGCGCTCGGGCTGTGTTCTTGAATTTGCGATCTATCGACACTTCAGGAACGAGCTAACCAGCGACATCAAGAAAGCGAAAGAAACCTACAATCTAAACAGACTCTCGAACATATCCGACCCAGTCAAAATGTGGAAGGAACTTGCAACTCTTGGCCTCGTCCGACCAATCAAACCAAATCCAATTAACTTTTTCTCCCACGATGATCTCAACTGCCACTTCGCCAAAATCTCGCTATCTTCGCCTGCTTGCTCTGACGCCGATCTCCTGACCATTCTTTCACTACCAACAGATGGAAGACCTCCATTTGGATTGACACACGTTACGGCTGCATCTATCAAGAAACTCATCGACTAACTCACAATAAAGTCGCACTCTACCGGGCCAGATGGCATAACCCTATTCGTACTAAAACTCGTAGCACCGCTCATAGCGGAGCGCCTCGCCGATTTCTTTAATGTGTGTGCCGACAAATCACACTTCCCTACAACTTGGAAGAAGGCATATATAAGGCCTCTCTCAAAAGTGCCGACACCGAAATCACTAACCGATACAAGGCCGATAGCGAACCTCAACGAACTTTCCAAAATTTTTGAACGCATTGTTCTCGCCCAACTCACGGACTTCCTAAACAACAATGAAATATTAGACTCGAGACAATCCGGATATAGAGCCGGCTTTAACACCCAAACTGCTCTCCTCCGTATCGGGGATGACATACGTAAAGCGATAGATTAAAAGCTCATCACGATACTTATAATGTTCGATTTCAGCAAAGCGTTCGACACTGTATGTCATAGGCGTCTCCTAACCAAACTCCATTGCATGGGACTAACCCCCGTCACCCTCAGTGGTTCCACTCCTATCTAACTGGACGATCTCAGGCAGTTGCAGGCTGCAATGACTCTTACTCAATGTGGAAGCAAACGACTTCTGGAGTTCCGCAGGGATCAGTTCTTGCTCCGATCCTATTCTCTATTTTTATCAACGACCTAGCGTCATCTCTCTCCTTCACAGAACATATGATCTTCGCAGACGACGCTCAAATTTATCTAAAATGCGCCCCGAACCAACTCCATCTCGGTCTAAGACGCATAAGTGCGGATGCTCAATCAGTATTTGAGTACGCCACCCAGAATAAACTAACGCTTAATTCGTCCAAATCGAAAATCTTGATTCTGGGCAGTGACCCTTATGTTAGGACACTCGACTTTGACAGTCTACCACCTGTAATCGGAAATGATTCCACTATACCTTTTGTAGACACGGCTAGGAACCTTGGCGTAGTTATGCAGTCCAACCTATCTTGGAAGAGGCACATCGCTTTGATAGCTCAGAAGGTCAATCTCACACTACACAAATTAAAATACCACAAAAACTCGCTATCACGCAAACTAAGAGCCATACTAGTCAGCACGTTAGTCTTTCCCCACATTGACTACTGCTGTTTAGTATTCAACGATCTTACTGGTGACCTCGATACTCGCCTACAAAGATTGGCAAATTCAGCCATACGCTTCGTTCTAGACCTTCGAAGAGATGAACACATCACTCCACACAGACTGCAGCTTGGGTGGTTATCGGTACGGAGCAGGAGGCAATACTTCCTGGGCATCCAAACTTACAAAATAATACACCTCGCTGCCCACACCTACCTGAAAGAAATGTTTACGCGGTTAGATCAGGACACGTAACGCGTGACAAGGCACCTAACGCCATCAACAATTTTCCAAACTCCATACTATCGCACCGAGACGTACCGCAAATCTTTTCACATATCAGCGATACACTTTTGGCACACACTACCAGCGCAAATAACCACTGCCAGCTCCCTGGCTATCTTCAAAAAATTACTAATGGCACATCTAAAATCGATAGAACTAAACTCGCAATAAGCTATTATTATACCTATTACCTAGATTTAATCAACATAATTACAACGTTTTATATATTACCTATATCTTACTTACTTAATTCTATCTTGTACATCTTTGCCCCACAGTACTAACTAGGGCATAATAAACAGCATCAATCAATCAATCAATCTCTCTCTCTCTCTCTCTCTCTCTCTCTCTCTCTCTCTCTCTCTCTCTCTCTCTCTCTCTCTCTCTCTCTCTCTCTCTCTCTCTCTCTCTCTCTCTCTCTCTCTCTCTCTCTCTCTCTCTCTCTCTCTCTCTCTCTCTCTCTCTCTCTCTCTCTCTCTCTCTCTCTCTCTCTCTCTCTCTCTCTCTCTCTCTCTCTCTCTCTCGAGCATGTGAGTACTCTACATCACGCTGCTTACGACTCTGTTCTTCGTACCGATTCTGCTGCCTACTGCCCCGCGTGGGGCGTTGATTGCAGGTTTCGGGCTTGCACATACGGCCTCTGCACCTTTGCATGAGGCTTACGGATCATTTTCAAGCCTGCATTTCTTGGAAAAGGATTTTTCGGCATCGAACATAACCTCGACTGTCAGTTTCTCGCTGTGGAGGGGGCGGAGCTTGCGATCGTGTGACGGACAGTGACGCATGCGTGTGACGGAAGATGGGAGATTCAAATCACCGTCGTCGTCGTGAACAGCCGAGCGGTGGGGAGACCGGGAGTCTAGTGGGTGAGGACAGTGAAGATAGCGAAAATTTCTATGAAACCACGCCGGCCAATTCGCCGTGTAAGAGTGACGGCCGCGATCTTACGCCGCGAGTGGGGACTGAGTGTGAGTCGCTGGTGGGGACTGCGTTGCGTGACTCGCCACTGCGGGCTTGTACGACGGCTTTGCCGAATATAGTTGTTGGGGGGGTGAGTTGGTCGCTTTCACGAGATGCCGCGAACGTCGCTGCTTCGTAGGCGGCTGCTGGTGCGGGGGGGTCGACCTCGTTAGGAGTGGGAGGATCATCGATTATACGAGCCGACAGTGTCGCGGGAGCGCTTGGCGCGGCCGGTCCTACTGGCCTATTGCGTGGGGTACCGTTTATGCCAGCCGACGTCACAGAGATGCTACAATCATTAACCGATGCGAAGGGAGTAATTAGCGCAATATTACTTACGAACAAGGAATCCGTCGATAAGCGTAAGGGGGTGGATGAGGCGCTTAATGAATACCACGAGAGATTTCATTCGCTTGCCACCGCTTATTTGCAGTTGTATACTAAGCTCGAAACTGTATCGGATTGTCAGGATATTTTTAAGGCTGGGGTAGGGGGTTTTTCGGTGGCGGAAAACAGCACTACTCCGGTAAAGACTTGCGTCGGCCGTCGGGAGTCGTAGTGGGACAATTTGGCTACCACAGGGGACTACTCTTGACATGCCCAAATCCACAACGCAAAGAGTAATCATTGAGCCACAGGCTTCGGAAGCGGCACGCTTTGCCTCGGTTGAAGCCACGAAACTTGCGTTACATTCATCCGTCGATCCCGTGGCCTTGGGGATAAAAGTCACTCGCGTTTCGAGTGTTCGAAATAACGGGGTTCGTCTTCAGGCAAGTCATGGGGACCTTGATAAGCTAAAGACACTGGCTAGTTGGCGTGAAGCGGGGTTGGTAGTGAGGGAAGATATCCGGCTCAATCCTCGTCTCATCATCCATGGCGTCCCGGCGTCGATGAACCAAGAAGCGATTTTAGCAAATCTCCTGACCTTAAACTTGGCGAGCTCTGATTCAGCGGATACAAAGGTCATCTACGTCTATCCATCCCGTGGGCGCCGCTTTACACGTTGTGTTATCGAGACCACCGCGGAAAATAGAAAGCGGTTGTACGACTTGCCGGAGGTGTCCTTGGGGTGGAGTTCTTGCCGCGTAGCAGACCACGTAAGGATCCTGCAATGCTGTCGATGTCTCAATTTCGGACATAAGGCAACTGACTGCGACAAACAGGAGTGATGTGGGCGCTGTGCTGGGGAACATCAGACGAGGACTTGCCCCGGTGATGCCCAGCTGGCGTGCCACAACTGTGTAGTAGCGAAATTGCCGGATTCGAAGCACTCGGCCCTCGATGATGTTGCTTGTCTCATCCTACGGAGGAGGATTGCGGCGAAGGCGCAACTTATAAATTATGGATAGCCACCTAAGTTTGTCACATAAATTGCCAGTCCCTGCTGCCTCACTTGGACGAGCTCGGATATCATCTTATGGACCAAAAATTTCATATAATTTGCCTCTCGGAGACGTGGCTCCGTCCTGAGGACTCGAACGATCTTGTTCGCCAGCCAGACTACGTTTTGCTGCGGAGGGATAGGATTGGAAAGCGTGGAGGGGGGGTAGGGATGTACGTGCATCGCTCACTCCGTGCGAAGGTTATTACGACATCTCCTGACCGATACTTATGTCTTCCGGAGTTCATGATTGTGGATGTGGCAGTACCTGGTGCTGCATCGATTCTAGTTGCGGTGGTGTATCGTCCACCTAAAGCAGGATATCTCACGTTGTTTGAAGAGCGCTTCATTGAAATTGCGCCGGATTTTCGACACGCTGTAGTACTTGGAGACTTTAATGCGGATATGCGGGCAGCGACTTTCGATGCGGACCATCTTCGGCGTTTCACCGTCGCTAATGCGCTCCACTTGGTGCCTCATCGACCCACCCATCATACGGCTACCTCGAGTACGCAGCTCGATCTATGCATCGCTGATGAGGAGGCGAAGATTCTTGACTATGGGCAGTACCCCGTGCCGTTCCTGTCCGCGCATGATCTCATCCACGTCACATACAATGTTATCACGCCTGTGAGGGAGTTGACGACGTTTTCGTGTCGCGGCCTCAGTGGAGTCGATGAGCATGAGCTTCGGCGGACCCTTGCAGCTGTGGATTGGAGGCAGCTATACCGATTGCAGTCCATGGACGAAAAAGTTGCTTTTTTGAGTGAAACGGTCATTGCTGCATTTGATGTGCATGCGCCAATGCGGACCGTCACGGTTGGGCGACGGCCTGCACCATGGATCACGGCCGAAATTAGAGAGTGTATGCGACGGAGGGATAGACTCCGGAGAGCTTTCAGAAAAACGGGTCTACTACATGTGCATGCGAGATTTATTATTGTACGCAACGAAGTGAAGGCCCGAGTGAATGCGGCACGTGACAAATACTATCAGAACAGCCTTCGTGCTGCGGCGGCAAGAGATCCAAGGAAGATGTAGCTAAAAGTCCGTGAACTTGGGTTATTGCCATTGGGAAAGCCGACTAATGCCCCGGTATTTCCCCTTGATGAATTGAACGAGCAGTTCTTGTCGGCTGCGGGTGTACTGCATGCGCAAGAGGATTTCGAAGTGTCGCTTGTAGACGCGGAAGATGCCTTCCATCTGAGACCGATTCTACGGCGTGAACTGGTGGCTGCAGCCGCTGGGATTACCTCTGAGGTGGCTGGTGTGGATGGTATTTCAACGCGTATGTTGAGGCTCGCCATGCCTGTCATATGGATGCACGTTCTACATGTGCTGAATTTTTCTATAAGCCACTCGGTCTTTCCGTCAGAATGGGAGCGCGCGCTAGTATGTCCGATACCGAAGTTGGCACTACCGTTGGAACCAGCGAATTATCGGCCGATTTCGCTTCTTTGCGTATTTTCTAAGATCCTCGAACGGTTGGTTGCACAGCGGCTTACAAACTATCTTGATGGGGCAGGCCTTCACGATAAATATCAGTCGGCGTATCGAAAATTCCACAGTACGCAGACAGCGCTACTTCGGATCGTAGATGATGTTTGGGTTGCTGTGGATAGGCGTGAGGTCACTGTCATGCTTATATTCGATTTCTTTAAAGCGTTCGATTGCGTACGGCATGATCAGCTGCTCGGTCAGCTAGTGGAGTTGAACTTCTCGTCTACAGTGGTGCGCTGGTTTGCGTCGTATTTGCGTGGGCGTTCGCGATCAGTTTACAGTAAGGATGGAAGTCGTTCAGCATGGGGGCTACTTCGCTTGGGCGTACCGCAAGGCTCTGTGCTTGGACCACTGCTTTCCACCATCTTTGTGAGAGGCTTTGAGCGGGTTTTGTCGCATTGTAAATATGGATTCTACGCAGATGACCTCCAAATCTACTTGTCGTTTCCCCCTGCGGAGGTTGATCGTGGTTTCATGTTTTTAAATCGGGATGTTAGTGCAATTTGTGCATGGGCTAGCGCACTTGGTTTGCGCTTAAACCCGCATAAAACTAAGGCTATACTACTTGGTTCAGCGCGTTATGTGAATACGTTCAGAGCTTCTCCTCTCCCGCCGATCGTCGTTGGCCGGGATATCATCCCGCTGTCAAAAACGGTGAAATGCTTAGGGGTGACGATTTCGGAAACATTATCATGGCAAGAGCAGGTTCTCGAGGTATCTCGCAAGGTCAACGGCGTTGTACATCGCCTGAGAACTTGCAGCAGTCGGCTGCCGCTCGAAGCGCGTAGGATTTTGGTGCAATCGTTGGTGTTGCCACCTATCGACTATTGTTGCCTGCTATTCACGGATATGTCGTTAGAAAACGATTTGCAACTGTAAAGGGCGCTAAATAGAGGCGTACGTTTCATTTGTAATGTGCCACGAGATGCTCATATCACCTCTAGCTACGTTGCGTTGAAATGGTTGAAGGTTGCGGATCGTCGAAAATATTTTTTGGGGACCCTTACTTATGCGGTACGGGTTAATGGGGAGCCGCAATATTTGTGGGACCTACTGGCACAGCCCTTGCCTGCATCGTCGCATAACACGAGGCGGGAGAGGCATGAGCTTGTGGATGAAGTTCCACTTTTTAGGACGGAGTGCTATCGGCGGTCTTTTGCGGTGGCTGCATGCACGGCATGGAACGAACTGCCGGTTGAGATACGGAGAAGTGCGACGTTGACGGAGTTCAACAATTCACTCCGAGCGCGACTGATCGCGGGCATGGCGGTATAGCGAGCGCTCCACCTTATTGTTAATTAATTTATTGTTACACGGTATAATTTGTAACGCGATTTTCATCGCGCACAAAGCTAAAGCATTGATATTCCTCCCTTTATTTTTCGTATGGGCGCCAGGTGCAGATGCACCGGGAGAAATACCAAAACCAAGCTGGTTGCCTGACTAACCGCAGCCTTGTCTAGTAGTAGAGGGGCGGGATTCACTATTTGCCGTGCAGGGATAATTAGCAACAATATTGATAATGAATAGAAGAAACAAAATCAAACAAAATCGAATTAACTTTCTATCTTTAATTCTCCAACCGGGAAGACAATATCCCGATGGATAAACAAGACACTCAACATAAAACAAAAGAAATAACAATGAAATAATACAAGTGAAAAATCACGCTCGTCCTCTCGCTGTCATACACACGCACACACGCTCTCACCCCTCGCACCCGCGGTCCAAGCCGGACGATACTCACACACTCGTACACTCACGGACAAAAAGAAAATACAATAAAATGCGCGACATACATGCTCCCACCGATTGCGGCTACTCTGTCCACCGCTTAGAAAAGAAAATACAAATTATAAAAATAAATTATTTATCCGCGATTCTCACTCACACTAATCACGCAGATCGCCCGTCTTCCCCGCACAATCCCGGAAACAAATACTAATGAATTTAGAATAAAAATACGATCCTCTACCAATTCGGTGATGGCTTCGCAAAAGTTTAAGACCAATGATTCTACAATAAAAATGTGATCCTCAACCACTTCGGTGCCGGCGTCACAAAATTATAATACGAATGAATTTACAACAATGAAACGATCCTCTACCAATTCGGTGACGGCTTCGCAACATTATTAAACAAATGAATCTACAATAAAACGCGATCCTCAACCAATTCGGTGCCGACGTCGCAAAAATATAAGACGAATAAACCCAATCGACCCAACTCACTTGAATATAAAACACAAAATTTAACAATAATAACAATAAAACAAAATGACTGTTCCGGGAAATATCGAAACGACGAGACCCATGTTACAAGAAAATCAAAATGTTCGACCGCATGGCCGAACCGCCGTCGCGATGACGAGAAAAACGACTCGAATCAAATTCACATTAACAATCTATTACAACAAAATTTTACATTCGTCCCGAGACAAAAGCTGGACAAAGAGACTCACCGGTACCGACGCAACAAACACGATTCTCCGGGAAAAACGAATTAAAATTGGAATATTATTTTCCAGGGAATGATAACTTTCTTTCTCGTTCTATCTCCATCTCCCTCTCTGTCCGTTATTAAGTTCTCCATTCTCCTGGTACTACTCGTCACGACGACTCTCCCGAAACAGCCTCGATAATTGTCGTGACGAGTGACTCGTGCCCCTTGGCCCCTACAATCGGACATCACATCGCTGGAGGGGGCAGGCGACCAACTCTGACCCCTCACCTCTCGCACCTATATTTCGGGTGTCGCGTTCGCGTTATCTCCTTTAGCGCAATTTTGGGAACGGAGAAGTACTCGCGGCGTCTTGATGGGGGACACCCCGCTTCGCTGACCGGCGGGAGACTACCCCTCTCGTCTCGCTCTATTGCTTCGCCCAATCCGAAGCTCCCGGTAATATTCGTCGTTGCGGTAACGTCTCGTCGTTCGGGACGATTACAATATGAAAAAATAAAATAAAACAAAAAGAATAAATAAAAATGTACAAATTTCCTATAATAACCATGGGCCTGCCGGTGTCGTCGTGACGAAAGCAGAGAGAGCGAATTTTGGAGGGACGCGAAAATAATTCGCGTTACAAATTGCGATATTTTTATTTTTTATTTCCATTTTTTTTGTGTAATTGCGGTATTTTTATTTTATTTTTATTTTTTTGGTGTACATAGTTGCGCGCATATTTGTATTGTATTTTTTGGCACGGTACTCTTAGGGGGCTTAGGCCCCAGCGTACGAAATAAAAATGACACTCATTCATTCATTCTCTCTCTCTCTCTCTCTCTCTCTCTGCACTCCTGTGAGTAGAACAACACGTGTTATTTTTCGATCCGTCTAGTTCCTCTCTTCTGCTGCTCTCTGCCCCTCGCGGGGCCTGCTTCCAGGTCTGAGGCTTGCGCATATAGCTCCTGCCTGAGACGGGAGGTTTTTTTTGGCCCTTCACTGCATCGCTGCTACTATATATTGCACTATCTTCTGCATGACATAACCTCAACTGTCACCGAATTTGGACACCGAGAAGCGCTCGGACACTTGCGTGTCGGTGTGTGTGCCCCCCACCGCGCAAGCGCAGCTTACCACGAAGCTTTGTGCTTCCGAAGTTGGCGCCATCTACTCGTCATGTCGTCGGAACCCAGTCAGCGTGGCAATCCTTTGGATGTCGGTACGTCAGGTACATCAGTAGCGCCTTCGGATACTTCCAGGATTACACGGGAGGATAGCACGGAGTCCGAGTGTTTCTATGAGGCGTCACCGATCAGCTCGCCGGAGTCCGTCGTGTCTCGCGCACGTACTGCTATACCACTTGCCGTAACTACTGAGGTAACGCATGCTGCAGAAATATCTGGTCTTATGGGTGAAGTGCCATTCAAGCCCAAGGACATCGCTGACATGTTGCATGGCCTCTCTGGCTCACGGTCAGTAATATCTTCGATCCTATTGACCAGCAAAGAATCGAGCGAGAAGAGGAAAAGAGTTGACGAAGCCATGAACGACTATCATGAGCGTTTTCATTCGTTAGCCACGGCGTATTTGCAACTCTATACGAAGCTCGAGACGATTTCTACTTGCGATAAGCTCTTCAAGGCGAGGTTAGATAAGGGCACCATGGACGGTAACGGTACTGAAGGGTCGAGTTTTCCGCGTGCAAGGACCTTTGCATCGGCTGTAGCGGGACGCAGCCAGACAATATGGCTACCTCGTGGTGTATCCATGGGAGTACCGAGGTCCACCACGAAGAGAATAATTATCGAACCCATGGCGTCTGAAGCGGGACGCTTCACATCGGTCGAAGCCACGAAACAGGCGCTACGTGATTCGGTTGACCCGGTTGCCCTTGGGATCAAGGTCTCGCGTGTTTCGAGCGTGCGCAATAACGGAGTCCGTCTACAAGCCAGTGAAGGTGACCTCCAGAAGCTCAAGACGCTGACTAGTCTTGGTGCGGCTGGATTGACAGTGAAGGAGGATATTCGTCTTAACCCGCGCCTTATCATACACGACGTACCTGCCAACATGGGTCAAGAAGCTATTTTGGCGAACTTACTTACGCTTCACCTCGCGAGTTCAAATCCTGCGGACACCAAGGTAATATACCTTTATCCCTCACGTGGACGTCGTTACACACGGTGCGTCATCGAAACGACAGCGGAAAACCGGAAATGTTTATTGGATCTGCCCGAAGTGTCCCTTGGATGGAACGCTTGTCGTATCGCTGACCATGTGAGAATCCTCCAGTGCTTCAAGTGCCTCAATTTTGGTCATAAAGCATCTGATTGCGATCGACAGGATCGATGCGGTCGATGTGCGGGTGAACACCAAACCAACGTGTGTCCTGGTGAAGCTCCGCTGACGTGCCACAATTGCACAGTTGCCAAATTAACTGACGTAAGCCACTCGGCTCTCGACGGCGTCAATTGCACTATCCTGCGGAGGAGGATAAATGCGCGAGCGCAACTCATTAATTATGGATAGACGTTTGAAGATCTGTCATGTCAATTGCCAGTCTCTAGTACCGCACCTGGATGAGTTTCGCCACCACTTTCTCGCACAACAATTCGACGTAATCTGTCTTTCAGAGACGTGGCTCAAACCCGAGGTAACGGACGATTTCGTGCATCTTCAGGACTACGTGCTGACGCGGTGCGACAGGATTGGTAAACTAGGGGGTGGTGTTGGCATGTATGTACACCGTAGACTCCGAGCCACAGTTCTCTCGTCCTCTCCTGGTCAATACTGTCGTCTCCCGGAATTTATAATCTCAGAAATAATTGTTCCCGGCGCTTCTTCACTTCTGGTTGCAGTCGTCTACCGGCCACCGAAGCTCGGACACCTGTCTTTGTTCGAAGAACGCCTCATTGAAATACTTCCGGACTTTCGTCACACAATCGTGCTGGGCGACTTCAACACCGACATGGACGCCGTCTCCTTCGATGCTGATCAGTTGCGAGATTTCGATTCGGCAAATGCCCTACACCTTGTGTCCCATCGTGCCACTCATCACACCGCAACCTCAAGTACGCATCTCGACCTATGTATTGTTGACGACGAGACAAAGGTGCTCGCCCTCGGACAATATCCCGTTCCTTTTCTCTCCGCGCATGATCTCATCTACGTGACGTATGATGTAATCACACCGGTGCGCAAGGCCACAACCTTCGCTTGTCGCTGCCTAAACAGTGTGGACGTGGATGAGCTTCGACGGGATTTCGAAAACATGGATTGGGCGCCTCTCCATGAATCGTCAAATATTGACGACAAAGTCGCTTTTTTAAATGCGAAGATTGTTGACGTGTTTAATGCACATGCACCCATAAAAACGATTACCGTTAGGCGGAGGCCGGCACCGTGGATTACGGCTGAGTTGAGAGAATGGATGCGCCGAAGAGATCGACTTCGTAGGGCATTCATGAAGACGGGCCTACCCCACGTGCATGCCAGTTTCATTGTCATGCGCAACGAAGTCAAGGCTCGGGTTAAGGCCGCTCGCGATTGCCACTTTCAAGAAAGTTTTCGAGTGGACTTCAAGGATCCAAAGAAGATTTGGTCGAAGCTCAGAGAGCTTGGTCTGCTTCCATCTAGTAAGTCGAACATCGCCACGGGCTTTCCCCTTGACGATTTAAACAAGCAGTTTCTGTCAGCGGGCAACGCGCTACCACCTCTGGTGGACTTTCGGGTGCATACCGTTGACACCGAGGATGCACTCCAATTGAGGTTGATATCTCAGCGTGAGCTGATGGATGCAACGGACGCGATTGCTTCTGAGGCGGCCGGAAGTGACGGTATCTCGGCGCGGATGCTACGTCTCGCGATGCCTGCGATTTGCGGCCACGTCCTCCACGTTCTCAACTTTTCGCTTGACAACTCTGTCTTTCCGTCGGAGTGGAAGCAGGCCTTAGTATGCCCGGTCCCAAAGGTGGCTGTGCCTATGTCGCCTGTGGACTATCGGCCTATCTCGTTGCTGTGCGTGCTGTCGAAAGTTCTTGAGCGTTTAGTTGCGCAACGTGTGACCAACTATTTTGACGTGGCCGATCTTCGGGATCAGTACCAGTCGGCGTACAGACGTTTTTACAGCACGCAGACTGCGCTACTTCGTATTACCGACGACGTACGCTTAGCTGTTGACAAGCGCTGCGTCACGATCATGGTGTTCTTCGATTTTTCCAAAGCGTTTGATTGCGTACGGCATGACCTGCTACTCGACAAGATTATGGAGCTCAACTTTTCTGCGGCTGCGGTGCGTTGGTTTGCATCATACTTGACTGGACGTAGTCAGTCTATGGTCTGCAGAGGCGGAAATCGTTCGGCGTGGAGATCCCTTCGATCGGGTGTTCCTCAAGGCTCGGTACTTGGTCCTCTGCTCTTTACGATTTTCCTGAATGGCTTCGGACGCATCTTGTCAAACTGCAAATACAGCTTCTATGCAGACGACCTTCAAATATATCTATCGTTTCCTCCTGCAGAAGTGGGAGAGGGTTTCGCACGCGTTAATCGAGATGCTGCCGCGATTTGTGAATGGGCGAAATCGCTTGGTCTCCGTCTCAATGCCACGAAAACCAAGGCCATGCTATTGGGTTCATCACGCTTCGTTAATGCACTACGGCGTACCTCTCTCCCTGCCATTTACGTAGGACACGACAATATTCCGCTGTCGACCTCGGTGAAGTGCCTGGGAGTTATCTTAACCGAGACTTTGTCCTGGCACAAACATGTGCTTTCTGTAACGAACAAAATCAATGGGACCGTCCATCGGCTGAAGATGTGCCGTAGTCGACTGCCGCGAGAAGTGCGCAAACTGCTTGTGCAATCGCTCGTTTTACCGCATATTGATTACGGCTGCCTCCTCTTCACCGACATGTCGCTGGAACATGACCTCAGCCTTCAAAGGGCACTGAATAGGGGCGTCAGGTTTATCTTCGATGTGCCTCGTGACGCTCATATCACGCCTTATTACATGGCCTTAGGCTGGCTCAAGGTTTTGGACCGACGCAAGTTTTTCCTGGCGACTTTCGTCTATTCTGTGCGCCATAATGGGGAGCCGCGGTATTTGCATGACCGCTTGACGCAACCCGTTCCAGATAGCTCGCATGGCACTAGGCGAGAACGCAATGTTTTGGACTCGGATATCCCTTGTTTTCGTACCGAATGCTATCGACACTCGTTTACTGTCGCTGCATGTACGTTATGGAATAGTCTGCCTAGTGACCTTAGGTGTAGTGCTACATTGTGTGCGTTTAAGGATACTTTACGGTCCTCTATGCTAGTGGGGATGAGGACGTAGATTTGGGACTTGTTGTTGTTAATATGTTCATATTTAATTCTAAGAATATATGTTTAGTTTAAGTTTAGTATACGAAACACAATGTCAAAACGAAAACTGCATTGTATATTTTTCGCACGGTACTCTTAGGGGACCTTGTCCCAGAGTACGCAATAAAAACTGCATTATCATTATCATTATCTCTCTCTCTCTCTCTCTCTCTCTCTCTCTCTCTCTCTCTCTCTCTCTCTCTCTCTCTCTCTCTCTCTCTCTCTCTCTCTCTCTCTCTCTCTCTCTCTCTCTCTCTCTCTCTCTCTCTCTCTCTCTCTCTCTCTCTCTCTCTCTCTCTCCCTCTCTCTCTGGCTCTGTGAGTACCGCATGTCACGTTTACCTTTGGCTCTGCTTGTTGTTCCGCTTCTGTCGCCTCCTGCCCCGCGTGGGCGTTGATTGCAGGTCCACGGTTCGCATGCATAGCCTCTGCACCGTTGCACGAGGTCTTTTCCACTTCTAACTACGGTGCTGCACCTAAAATCGGAGTTTTCTGTTGGTGACCCTAACCTCTCCTGTCGCTTATCGCCGCCACGGTGGGCGGGGCCCACGCGCAAACTGTCAGCTGTGCGCACGCGCATTTAATCTTCCGGCGCTACCCTGCCGCCGCCTGCCGGACGTAAGGATGGATGAGCATAGCCGTCGACGTATCCTCAGATTGCGCGATACCACCGCTTCCGATGAGACGGCCGTGAGAACAGCATGCGACGACAGTGAGGACTCGGAGAACTTCTACGAGGCGACACCGATCGGAGCGCCGCGCTCGCCCACGGAGATCTCGCCGCGCGACGACGTGTCGCTGACGACTGCTGGAGTGGGAGAAACGTCGCCGCGACCAGGCGATAGCGATAGCGTTGGGGACTCGCCCACTGTTATCGGTCCGGAGGGACTCACACCGCAGCGTATAAGCAGTGACGCTTGCGCGCTCGGTGCGGCTGGTTCTGCGGAGCTCATGCGTGGCGTACCTTTAGCGCCGGCCGATGTTGCTGATATGCTGCGTGCGCTCGGAAATTCAAAGGCGGTGATTTCATCAATCCTTTTGTCGAGCAAGGAGTCCGTCGACAAGCGCAAGCGTGTCGACGAGGCACTGAATGAATACCATGAGCGATTTCACTCGCTTGCAACGGCGTACTTACAGCTCCTCACGAAGCTTGAAACAATTACTGCTTGCGATGCGCTTTTCAGGTCGAGGACGAATCAGGTTGTGGTTGCGGTGAATGCCGATGATCACCGAGCCACCCCCCCCTGCCAGAACATTTGCTTCGGCCGTAACGGGGCGTAGTCGTACCGTTTGGTTACAGCGTGGTGAATCGCTTAGCGTACCAAGGTCGACAACTCAGCGGGTTATCATCGAGCCGACGGCTTCGGAAGCTTCGCGCTTCACCTCGGTGGAGGCCACAAGGCAAGCGCTTCATACTTCGGTGGACCCAGTCGCGCTCGGGATTAAGATCTCTCGAATGTCCAGCGTACGCAACAATGGAATTCGTAACCAAGCGAGCGGCGGGGATCTTCGGAGACTGAAAGACCCTGCGAGCCTGCGCGAGGCAGGACTGACGGTCAAAGAAGATATTCGACTCAACCCGCGTCTCCTCTTGCACGACGTCCCTGCGGCTATGAGTCAGGAAGCGATTCTGGCCAATCTTCTAACACTCAACCTTGCCAGCCCAAACCCGACAGACACCAAGCTGATTCATCTCTACCTCGCACGAGGACGTCGCCATACACGCTGCGTGATCGAAACCACCCCTGAAAACCGGAAGCGCCTACTGGATTCGCCCGACGTATCCCTCGGATGGAACTCCTGCCGCATCACGGATCAGACTAGAATCCTGCAATGTTTCAGGTGTCTCCACTTCGGCCACAAAGCAAGTGATTGCGAACGGCAAGAACGTTGCGGTCGATGCGCCGGTATGCATCAGACCAACGCTTGTCCCGGGGATGCTCCGCTCATGTGCCACAACTGCACTACAGTCGACCTGACTGATAAAAACCACTCGGCTCTCGACAGCGTCGCATGTCCCATCCTTCGGAGGAGGATCGCCGCGAAAACTCAGTTGATTAACTATGGATAGACGGTTGAGGATCTGCCACGTTAATTGCCAATCGCTTCTGCCGCACCTGGACGAGTTCCGTCTCCACTTTTCGTCACAGCACTTTCAGATAATCTGCTTATCAGAGACATGGTTAAAACCGGACATAACGAACGTCCTCGTTCATCTACAGGACTACGTACTACTGCGGCGTGATAGGCTTGGGAAGCCCGGTGGGGGCGTGGGCATGTACGTGCATCGGAGCCTCCGCGCGACTGTTCTTTCTACATCGCCGGAACAGTACTGTCGTCTGCCCGAGTTTATGATCGTGGAGATAACAGTACCAAGCGCAGCTGCGCTCCTCGTTGCAGTTGTTTATCGTCCGCCGAAGATAGGTCACCTTGCGTTATTCGAGGACAGATTCATCGAGATTCTACCGGACTATCGCCATGCCATCGCATTCGGTGACTTCAACACGAACATGGATGTGCCCTCCTTCGACGCTGATCGTCTTCGGGACTTCGTCACGGCCAACTCACTCCACCTGGTGCCTCACAGAGCCACCCATCACACGGCCACGGCCAGTACGCGTCTCGATTTATGCATCGTCGACGATGACGCTAAGGTTCTTGCCCGGGGGCAGTACCCTGTGCCGTTCCTCTCTGCACACGACCTGATCAGCATCACATATGACGTAATAACACCGGTCCGTAAACCTGCTTCATTTGTTTGTCGCGGCCTCAACAACCTTGACTCTGACGAACTCTGCAGGAACTTATCTGACTTAGACTGGTCACCTCTGTACTCATCGTCTTCGGTCGATTGCAAAGTGGACTTCCTCAACGAGGCCATCTTCAGGATATTCGACGCACATGCACCGGCAAAACGGATCACAGTCAAGCGTCGCCCTGCGCCGTGGATTACGACCGAACTGTCGGAGTGGATACGTCGTAGAGACCGATTACGCAGGGCATTTATGAAGACTGGATTGCCCCATCTGCACGAAGGTTTCATCGTAATGCGCAACGAAGTGAAGGCGCGTATCAAAACGGCCCGTGACAGCCATTTTCGTGACAGTCTTCGTGCGGTGGTCGGGAAACCACGAGAGACGTGGTCGATGCTCCGTGACCTTGGCTTACTACCCTCAAGAAAGACTGCAAGCACCCTCGCTTTTCCGCCCGAGGAGCTCAATACGCATTTTCTGTCTGCTGGTGGTGGCCCACATATACCTGACCTTGAGCAGATGCATTCGGTGGACACGGAGACCGCTTTTCAACTCAAACTGGTAGAGCTTGGAGAGCTCGAAAAGGCTGTAAAAGCCGTCAGCTCAAACGCGGTAGGCGTCGATGGAATCTCGATCCGGATGGTTCGTATCGCGATGCCGGCGGTGCGCAATCACGTCCTCCACGTGATCAATTATTCGATTCGGCATTCCGTTTTTCCCTCGCTATGGAAGCGCGCATTAGTGCGCCCGAACCGGAAGACCGTGGCACCTGCAACACCGGCTGACTACCGGCCTATCTCGCTGCTGTGTGTAGTCTCAAAAATTCTCGAGCGACTTATCGCGAGCCAAGTGACGGCGTATTTGGACACCAGCGGGATTCGTGACCAATATCAATCTGCGTATAGGAAGTACCACAGCACGCAAACTGCGATGCTGCGTATTGTCGACGATGCAAGATTGGCTGTGGATAGGCGTAACATCACCTTTCTGCTGCTGTTCGATTTCACCAAAGCCTTCGACTGTGTAAGGCACGACCAACTCCTAGCTAAACTCATGGAGCATCATTTTTCGTCGGGAACTTTGCGGTGGTTCGCGTCATATTTGAGTGGTCGCAGCCAGTCGGTACTCGATTGCGATGGTGACCCCTCCTCTTGGGGCTCTCTCCGGTCCGGAGTTCCGCAAGGGTCAGTGCTTGGCCCCCTACTTTTCACAATATTGCTCGAAGGTTTCGAAAGCACGTTAACTCACTGTAAATACAGTTTCTACGCTGACGACCTCCAAATATACTTGTCTTGCCCACCTGCGGCGGCGAGCGAGGGTTTAGTGCGTCTAAATCGCGACGTCGAATCGATCGGCCGGTGGGCGAAATCTCTTGGCTTGCGCCTGAACTCGTCCAAGACGAAAGCGATAGTGCTGGGCTCTGCGCGTTATGTTAATTCTCTAGCAACGCTCCCTGAAATTCGCGTCGAACGTGACATCATCCCCTTGTCTTCCTCGGTCACCTGCTTGAGAATCACCATCACAAACACACTGTCGTGGCGAGAGCACTTCCTCAATGTCTCTAGAAAAATAAACAGCATCGTCTATAGACTCAAAACTTGCCGCAGCCGGTTATCTCGGGAAGCTCGCAAACTCCTTGTGCGCTCCCTCGTTCTACCGCATGTCGATTATTGCAGTGTACTTTTCACGGATTCTACAATCGAAATCGACCTAAAATTGCAGCGAGCCATGAACAGGGGAGTGCGGTTCATATACGATGTACCACGCGACTCGCACATCACGCTGTATTACGACACCCTTGGTTGGCTGAAGGTGGTCGACCGCCGGAAATACTTCATTGGGAGACTTGTATTTGTAACGCGGTTAAACATGGAGCCGCGATATTTGTATGACAGTCTCACAGTACCAGTGCCACCAATGCATACAACTAGGCGTCAGGCATACGATTTGGACTGTGCCGTTCCGCTATTCAGAACCGAATGCTACCGTGGCTCTTTCGTTGTCACAGCATGCACGCTATGGAACGCACTACCTATAGGGTTGAGAAGGAAAAATTCCTTACAATTGTTTACTGCGGAGTTACGGGCGCACCTTCTCGCGAATATCGGTGCGTGAAATTCGTGAACATGGCGCGTGAAGTATTTGCAATTTCTATCGGACGTATGTAAATATGTAATTATCATCTTTATTATAATCAACAATGGTTCTACCTATGTAAATATCATGTACATTCTCTGCACGGTGCTCTTAGGGGGCCTCGGCCCCAGAGCACGCAATAAACTACTCGTACTCGTACTCTCTCACTCTCTCTCTCTCTCTCTCTCTCTCTCTCTCTCTCTCTCTCTCTCGCTCTCTCTCTTTCTCTTGTGAGTACGAACACAACGCTTACTGTCTCTCTTGTATTCAAGCCCTATTTTCTGCCACACTATGCCTTCGGGCCTCACTGTTCCAGCATCATCAGGCCATTACGTTGCTTATTAGTTTCAGCATCGCGCATGCGAACTAGTGCTACTTTCAATTTCGTCTCGATCACGCTGATCCACCGGCCACCACGTGAACTCAGCTTGGCCTTCAACGCTGCGCTTGCGCGCTTACTGCTTCAACCAGCATCACCCCGATAGTGCTTGCCCGTCGGCTATTTCGCGAAACCGGCGTGCGCGCGCACCGTCTGATAGCAGCTGCTCGTGCAAACCACCGCGCCAAACGTCGACTCAAGAGTATCGACCACCGTGATCGATCGCAATCTACGTACCCACTCCCACGCGCACTCGCCACGCCCAACATCACATCGCTCCGCCCTTGACCATGTCACAGACTTGTGGCAAATGCTCAAAGAAGATCGCGGGCGAAATTCTGTCGTGCCAGACATGTGATACTAGCTATCACCCGGGCTGCGAAAAAGCGTATATCGAAGGCAGGTCGGTTCGTAAATGCTGCATCGAAAACTTGACTGATAACTCTGACACGTTATACGTAGCACCGTCGAAATCAGACGGTTATATATGTGGCAGGTCATCTCTAACGCCCAGGAGCCCCCCTCTCTCATTCGGCAACACCTCTTTTTGTAACACCTCCGGATCGCACTCATCTCTTATTGGCTCTCATGTTCAAACCGAGGATTCCACTAGTGCCCAATTGACAAGTATACTCGCGATTCTTAACGCTTTCGTCATTAAGCAGAATGTCACCGATTCGGCACTAGCCGCTTTCATCGAAAAACAGAATA
Source organism: Diplazon laetatorius (assembly GCA_963662125.1). Classification (NCBI taxonomy): domain Eukaryota; kingdom Metazoa; phylum Arthropoda; class Insecta; order Hymenoptera; family Ichneumonidae; genus Diplazon; species Diplazon laetatorius. The sequence goes on along the minus strand of OY759165.1, from coordinate 7,878,533 downwards.
ATACCAATGACGAAATCTGCAGCGCAATTCGTAGTTTACCCGAGGTGATGAACAGAGTCGAAAGCGTCGAAGTCAGGCTCGCGGACCTAGAGGAAAAAGTCAACAATCACACATGCGATTCACTAAACTCAACCGCGCTCCGGACACCGTCAAATTCTTCACCAAACGAACTCGTCATCGCTGGCGTACTAAACGATATTTGCGAATCGCCCGACGTGATTGCACGTAAGGTCTTAGCAGCGCTTGAAGTGGCTGATCTAAGTATTGACATCCTCGCTCGTCGTCAGATGATCAAAAAATCATCTGTCAATACCGATCCGCACCCATCGACCAGCGCGGCCGACCGCACCGCTCCACGCATGTCTACCACGAAATCTTTTGTCGTAAAATTTAAATCTCCACACACATGCGAATTTATTATCGATAAAAAGAGAACGGAACGAAACTTAACAATACGTGAGGTATTCATCAACGACAAATCCGGCTTCATCTACGTTAACGAGCTTCTACCATCAGCGACCCCTGTACCGACGCGTCAAAACGAGAGCCGCTGCCTCATCGTTCAAATATGTCTGGGTAAAATCAGGTGTCATACATGTCAGACGCGACAATGGCCACCCAATCGTCACAATCAATAGCGAAGAAGATCTCGAAAAAATAATCTGACTTCCACGCTTAACTTGCACCAACAATCCAGCCTCGACCGACCGTCTCCCGGTTGCCAGTTTCAACGCGAATTCATTATTGGGACACATCGATTTTATCCGACTCCACTTCCACACCGAGGCACCGCACATAATATCCGTACCTGAAACATGGCTGCACGAACGAATCCCAGACAACCTCATATCTATGGAAAATTATTCCTTGGTTCGAAACGATCGGACTGGAAAACAAGGCGGAGCGTTAGCCTGCTACATACAGTCAGCTCTGAAAACTAAAGTTCTACACATGTCACCAAGCTCATTTTCGAACTCACCAGAATTTATCATCCTGGAAGTACGTAGCCGGGATTCGCAACCACTCCTTTTTGCTTCAATCTATCGCAGACCCAAAGGACAAATGTTCGATGAATTCTTTCTCGCCTTCGATCGCTTTTCACATGCGTATGAAAATATCATCGTCACCGGAGATCAAAATTGCAACCTTACACGCGACTGTTGCGAATCGAGACATCTTACAGCCTTAGTATCGTCTTTCGCCTTAAACCTACTTCCGTCAAACACTACGTTTCACACTTCGTCTACCGACTCATTACTAGACGTGATGATCGTCGACAGCAACCACAAAGTTGTTTCCTATTCTCAATCAGCCGAACCGTTCATCGCAGGACACGATCTACTGAACTTAGTTTACAAATTTGACATACCACAACCCCAGAAAACAGATCTTAAGGGGATCCCGAACGTCTGAAATCGACGATCGGGCCCCCCCCCCCCCCTCTCGTGGTAGGCGGCGTGCAGCCGGCAACTTTACCGACCGCGGGTGCCGCTACTACCGCTAGATGTCACCGCCATACGTCCGATGGAAATTTCTCCCGCGACATCGGGCTGGATCGGGGGAGCCGAACTTCGTGAGCCTTCGGCATTGTTCGGCAATCCCGTCGTTTAGTCCGTTGTGGCGAGGAATATTGCCGTGCGGGTTCGAGCAGTCTGGAACAGCTGTATAACCTATATAGGTGTATACAGACTGTCAGATGCCGGGTGCTCTGAAACAGATAACCTCGAAAAACATGAATGCTCACACGAAAAATACAAGAATTTTTCTCATGCAATTGAAAACAAATATGGGCAAAAACATTTAAAAATAGTGCAGTGCATTTTATCACCGGTCAACCTAACATAACCAACAATAATTTCTGCGTACTTTATTCTGGAACTGATGTTGGAAGGCTGTGTCTCAAATTTTTTGTTACAGCCGCAGTCAAAACTGGTTTTGAAGATAGTTTTGGTTGTGTGCCTCGACGTTTGCAGTGGCGAACACTAATTTCTGCGAACAATTGATGGGTAATCGGAAGGATCCTCCAAAAACCTAACCTGAAACACAATCACAATTTACACTCCATTGAAAAAGTAAATCGAAACAGAAGTGTAAAGAAGTCGAAGTGAACTGTGGTTGCAGTAATCGCTATTGAACATTTTTCCAACTACTCACCTGTTCGTCGCTGCAAACTGCGATGGGCAAAATCATCCTGGGCAAAATCATCAAAATCATCCAAACCAGTTTCCACTGCGGTTGCACCGAAAGTCCTGCGAAACAGCCTTCGAACATCTATTTCAGGCTCATTGTCCCATGCGATTCACAAGAATTGAGATAAAAATTTGCCTTTGACCGATCCACTGCACTATAATAAAATGTTTAATTCATATTAGTTCACTTGCGATGACATGACAATGCCTATCTCTCGAAAAACCAGTGCGAGCAATCATTTTTTTCTTATTCGAGTTTTCATCTGTAAGCAAAGCCACAGCACGAACAAGCCAATATTCATGAAATAATCAATCTTGCCGAACAATGCATTGCAACAATGCATCTAGAAATGTTTATCGATACGAAAAATAAAGCTGTTGCAAGTGATTTCTTCTTCGCTCATGCAAGTGATTTCTTCTTGCATGAGTGTTTCTCTTCTTAATCTTTTCGATCGAAAAAAACAAGGCTGTACTTCTGAACAAGCTTATTCCTGTCAAAAGTAACCTCAACATGAACAAATTTTCCAAAACTCCTCGCTGAAACAAAATGAGCTTTAGCAACACTTTTGACAGTCGAATAGAACCCAAAGCTGTCCATCGATGGAAAAATTTGCTCTTGTTTTTTGGAATTATGAATTCAATATTCATAATACGAAAACATTCAGATAAGTGAATCATTCGATCGAAAAAATTCAATGAAATTCACAAAACTACAAACGATTCTGAACCGTGTATGTAATAAAATTCATTTTCAAGTTGCGTGAAATAAAAATCACGGAACTACAGACGATGACGAACGATCCTGAACCGTGTATACCACTGAAAGTTCAGTTTCGAAATAAACTTTTATTTTAAAAATTCGATTGCATCGAGATTCGCTCTAGCTAGAGGGAACAGTCTCGGATCAATCCAAAGACTGTTCGTCGATCGAAGAATTCCCACTTTCGATTTTTACAATTATGAATTCAATATTCATAATTGAAAATGTTGAGATGGATGAATTGTTCGATCGAAAAATTCGAATGCATCGAGATTCACTCTAGCTACAGGGAACAGTCTTGTATAGATCCAAAGATTGTTCGACGATCTAATAATTCCTAATTTTTATTTTACAATTATAAATGCAATATTTATAAATGAAAAACGATTAGATGAATGAGTTATTCGATCGAGAAAAATCGTCCGTTATGACATACGCTCTAGCTAGAGGGAACAGTCTTGAATAGGACCGCCTTCATATCACGTTGAGGACATTTTGGAACGCCCTGGAATCGCCCACCCACACTTACTCACGGAGGCCATAGCCTTAGTTCGATTCCAGGACATTCATATGTTGTTTGCGGCTTGCAAGTATCAGTTCAGTAGGCATAAGCCTTCCGGAAGGAAACAATATTTTGCCGTTCATTACAGACATTATCTGATAACTCAAACGAAGACTCATCGTCACATTTTCCGGACACGGTCTATTCCGTTGGGAAAGGTGACAATTTCCTCTCCTGAATTATTTTTATAAAATGTGCCCTCATTTCTGCAGGATCACGTGAGTAATTCACATTGGTCGGATCACTTCCCAAGGCTAAGGATGTTGCGAAAGCAGCACTATATACCCCGCAGCTGCACATATCGGGTTGGCGCGTCACACGCGACACAATGATATCGTCAGAATTAACGTGCCCGTAACGCTTCTGTATATATCGTTTCGTTTCCTCTGGCAGGAGGTCGTACTCCCAGCGGGATAAACTGTCGTAAATGTACAGTTCGGATCCGTCGTAGTACGAGCAGCACCAATGCATGGATTTGACCCCACCTATAATTTGCATATCCGGCTCTTCGAGTACTCACGGTTCGATAAGGCTCGGATGTGCTGTGTAAAGAGCTGAATTAAAATCCCGAAAGCCCGAATTCTCTTTGATGATTTCCAGAAAAAAGTCAATACTCGAGTCATTCAATAAACTGTTAAGAGGGCTCACATTGTCGATGACCTCTTGAACAGAATTGTTTTGTCGAACGGTCTCGATATTGTTACGCGCCAATTCGACTCCACGCTCACCGTCATCGTCAACTGCAATCCAACTGTTTGGTTGGCATTTGCTTTGATGAGAGGTGGGGGATTCAGCAACAACCGGAATGTCCCCCGAATCTTGAATGAACTTTTTCGAACACTTTGATTCGGCCAAGTTCTGCTTGCGTTTTTTGACTTCGACTTTGTGCTCGGCCTTACGTAACCGTTCATTACGAGCGCTCGTAACGAATTCGCGCTCCGGGATGGGCATTCCTCTGCTCAACCGGCTGTCTAAAATTTCAGGGAGCAAACATTGCTTCCAAAATCGAGTCACAACCGGTTGCATTTCCGTTCGCCAAAATTTGTCGTCACGTTCAACCCGAATGTACTTCAGATCTACCGGGGTCCAAAGCGCAAAGATACAATATTGTCGCCCAGTGATACGTAGCTGACCTTGCACTTGGTAGTAATACGCGTGACGTATATTCATCCGATCGAGGCTTTTCTTTGTAAAGATATTTCTCAAGTTACGATTTTCCTGGAGTGCAACTTCCAGACCGATATCCTTGGCCGAGAATGGACATTTTATCTCAACAGTGCCATCGTCATCGATGACACCATCGGGAGAACATCCGAAGTACTCGAACTGCCTATCGATATACAGTCCGCAAGGTACAACATTTTCACCAAGCTCCGTCTGCAATGCATCTCGCGCCGTTTTCTCATTGGCAATACCCCAATTTACAGCGGCTGAATCGATCGATAATCCGAGACAGATTTTCCTCACAATGCCCGCACAAGAAGTAGACGGCCGCATGCGACATATTGGTCCGAAATGGGACGCGGTTAACATTTCTTTTCGCAGAGAATGCCACCGGCCATTGTCACTCTGCGATACCGTTGCTCGCTCGATTTCATCACGATCCAGTTGATTGGTTTTCAATTTCCTGGTGAGATTTTCCACGAGGCCGTTATAATCGTCGGGCGAACGGTCGGGTGCTTTGACTCCTGACCCGTAGTCTGACTGACGGGGGGGGGGGTCCATCCTCCGTTTTTTCGTCCTTCCGAATTCTTGCCGGTAAGCACGGGTTCTGCTTACGTGGTCGGATCGACGTTGTTCCAATTGCGAAACAGTGAGTGGAATCGTCTTGCCTGCACCCGCGTGTATAGCCGACAACGCTTCTTGCGTGTTGTAATGTTCAACTGCAGTGTAACACCTCGTTTCGTAAGAATTTCTCTTGCAGTTATCGATCCGTTTTCCGAAGTTGCACTTATTTATCAACGAGTTACAAGATTCTGCCGCGTTGTTGGTTAAATTATTTAACAAACTACGTCCATGACAGCTGATATCACGGACGGCTTTTTCGAAATCACCGTAAATTGTCACGTTCTGAAGATCTTGGATTATATTTCCATTTCTTTATATAACGATAACGAATCACATCCAGAATAATCGCCGAAAACATGCCGGAAGATTGTGAAAATATCCCGTTGCAAACTGGCATTTTTTTCAGTCTCCGAAGTGTTTTCTGCTTCGCGTGCATCTCGTGCGCGTTACACACATTTGCGGATTCTCGGACCAGATGCTAGAATTCGTGCGCGAAATGGGGCTACCTTCATAGAGAGGGTCGGACGAAGCTCAACGGGAATTTTTTTTTCGGACGCAATCTTTATCTTTCGGCACATATTCCGAAACAAGTGATTGACGCACTCGATTTTTTCGGGAATAACACCGTACTCTGCGTATGGGTTAGCCATCACGATAGCATGGAATGCGCTAGAATCACCGTCGGAAATCAAATATTTAAAAATCAATCCGAGCCTCTCTACGCTGGAATTAAAACCTTTCGCAATTATATCTTTTTCCATCGAAGCGGAACTTTGGTCGTAGCTCTAGTTTTTGTAGCAATCGTGGTGCCCAGCCGGTTTTTGTAGCCGTTCAGCTGTCGAGCAAACTGAACAGTCTTTATTACGAACCCCAACGAAAAGAACTAACTTCGTTTCGTGTCCAATAATTACGGCTGAACCGGACCGAGAATTGAGTCTGCTGTTTGCATACGATCTTTTTGCCCAGGCGCCATCGGCTTCAGACATAGGATGAACGCCTATGGATGCAAACAATTCTTCGACCGCGGAATATCCCAACCCCGAAGTAAGAGCTCCGCATACGATAGCCTTATTGATATCCATCAGAGGCCCGTCTTTGCAATCGGTCCAAACGAAAGTTTCGTATGCGCATTTTCGGCAACGAACATGCAGTTTGGCTCTCATTCCCTGGATCAGAACTATATTTAATTCGTGATCGCTCAAGGGATACTTGTGGGAGCGACCGTAATGGCAAAGTTCATCCCACAAGTGGGGAAAGTTAGCTATAATTCGGCGATCACTGACTTGCCTCTTCGCCGAAATGGGATCAGATGGATCGTTACGTTCGAGATATACGTCACATTCGTCGTTCGCAGGATCACGGATCGATTCACTCTCCGATTGATCAGAAACGCCGACTGTGCTATCGACCGAACGGGGAAACGACTTCGTAGGTTCCGAAACGTTTCCGATACCGCAACTGCCAGATGATTCGAGGGTGTCAGGGCAGATATTATCGTTATTTGGGAGATTAACAATTTCTCGAGACAGCGTGGTCTCAACGACGACTCTGTCCACCCCAAAACGGACCGATCGATTTTCGGAATCTCCATGATGAACAGGATTTACCGAAGGATCGAGAGGTGCGCATAACGATGCAAAGCTCTCATCCCGACTGCAACTATGCAATGTCGTGTTCGGATGCAACCGTGATGAAACGGTGTCGATCCGACTCACTTCATCGGCGCCGAGACGGTTTGCTACCGTAACGGTGGGATCTTCCAATGATGTATCCCCATCGGGCGTCATGCAACGTTGCAAAGTATTAAAACTACTTAATTCTACGTTTGAAGTACCGTCCTCAACGCGTTCGGACTCCGCTACCGTTTGGTCGGCTTGCTTGTAGGTCCGCCTGCAAAAAATGAGATAAATTAAGTTCGAACAGGAATTAAGTTTCTTGAATGTATGAAAACAGTGAAATCAAAAGCATTACGATGATAGGTCGGTCCAATGAGGAGCCGACGCGATCCATATTGATCCATACATAATACGCAGATTAATATAGTCTGGGAAAAGTGGTTCCGAAAGAGTACTACGAACGGGGAAATCGATTATCAACGTCGCTCGAAATATCTCTCTCTTACTCATTTACTCTCTCTAACTCTGTCTCGCTCTCGGTCTCTCGCTCTCTCAGTCTCTCGCTCTCTCGCTCTCTCAGTCTTTTGCTCTCTCAGTCGCTCGCTCTCTCGCTCTCTCACTCTCTCGCTCTCTCACTCTCTCGCTCTCTTTCTCCGTCTCTGTAAGTAAACTACCGCCACTTCTGCTTACTCCTCCTTACTTGAGAAACATCTTCTGCCGCATTCTGCCTATGGGCGTATCTTGTTCCAGGTTCTAGCAAGCTAAAAAATGCTAACACACCGATATATTAATCACTGGATAATTTCGTGATTTGGCATATTAATTTTCCTCATTAATGGGAACCGGAATTCTAACCTCACTTCTATGGCGGCACACATGGCACTTGCTCATCCATAAAGCGCAGGCGCATCAATCGCGTGATCGATACTCATAATCGATATTTCACGGTTCACGCACATCACATCGTTTCGTTTCGCTCACGTCACTGTGTCAGCCACCAACTACGGAAAATCTTCGAACCATTGCTACAATCACGGTCTTGGTACGATCACAGTCTAGCTACGATCACGGATTGCTTTCTGCCGCCTCGATCATCGTCATCTACACGCATGCGCATGTATCCTGCTGTCAGAACGTCTACCTCACCTCCGGACCACACTTCAATACAATCGTGATTGTACAGGGTGGAAAGAAATTAATGGTCATCCTTTTACGAGGTGAATCTTCAGGTCATGTTTGGCGAAGATCTGCAAAAATATCGTGCCGCATAATTGATTTGACCTTGGCAGTCAAGGTCAAATTTTTTTATTGTCTCAAAAAATCTGGCTTGTCAAGAGAAACAAAAGTCTCAATGGGGCCATAGGTCAAAAACGCGATCTTCTATGTGAAAAAGCAGTTCAAAGACGAAAAAAAATCGGAAAATTTTTCTTCCTCGCAATATTGCTTAATCGGACTCACTAATAATCATATAACCGTAAAAGAAGCCTTTTATCGCTGAGCCGGAAACTTCTATTGAAATAAATCACGAAAAGTCACCGTTGCCCCACTCTGACCGCGAGGAAGTGAATGGGCGCATGATGGGTAATTTTTTTCCTCGTTCCATCTTTCAAAGTCGCGCGTGTGTGTGTTGGTGTGGGTGTGTGCATGAGTGTGCTTGCTGCTTTCCGATCGTTTTGCCAAGTCGTTTCCTTACGCACGTTTGCCTAGATATTTTGACGAGGAAGACGCCGACGTGGAACCCAAAGAATTGACCCGTTGGCTCTTATTGCCCTGAACATGCGAGCTTGAACTTCCGCTTCAACATGTCGTCCTCCATCACGTAGGCACGTCCGCAGCCTCTCCACCAAATTCGTCCTAACCGGGGCGAGGAGGTCACGGTTTCTTGACAGCCTTGCTATGCCATCGTCTATCTTGCGTCGCAGATCAGCTACCGCCCTTACTGCCCTACCAGATCGGTAAACAATCGCCTTCAAAGCTCCCTAAAAGAAAAGATCCAAACACACACACGCACCCCAACACACACACACACACGCACGACTTTGAAAGATGGAACGAGGAAAAAAATTACCCATCATGCGCCCATTCACTTCCTTGCGGTCAGAGTGGGGCAACGGTGATTTTTCGTGATTTATTTCAATAGAAGTTTCCGGCTCAGCGATAAAAGGCTTCTTTTACGGTTATATGATTATTAGCAAGTCCGATTAAGCAATATTGCGAGGAAAAAAAAATTTCCGATTTTTTTTGTCTTTGAACTGCTTTTTCACATAGAAGATCGCGTTTTTGACCTATGGCCCCATTGAGACTTTTGTTTCTCTTGACAAGCCAGATTTTTTGAGACAATAAAAAAATTTGACCTTGACTGCCAAGGTCAAATCAATTTTGCGGCACGATATTTTTGCAGATCTTCGCCAAACATGACCTGAAGATTCACCTGGTAAAAGGATGACCATTAATTTCTTTCCACCCTGTACAACCATCGACTGATTCTCACTTAATGTCGACTCTTGAACTTAGTGGGTAAGGTAGTATTCTACGTTAAATCAAGCTTTTACACATCATATTTACAAGCTCTGTTACTACATACATTAGAATGGGATATGATATCAATCCTACATGCTCGGTCGGTATAGCAGAACTCTGATTCCCGTAAAGTTCACGTACATAAGCTCAGTCGGTATTACAGTTAAGTTTAGATTCACTAGCTCGGTCGATATTAAAGAACCGAATGTCGAACCCAATATGTTTTAAGTGCAAAGCTCGTATCGCAAATACAATACAATCCTGCCCTGTCTGTTTGCACTCGTTTCATCCTGGTTGCCTGAAAAATTATTTATTGTATAAAACAGCCAGTCCATGCTGCAGAACTCATTTCTCAGACATGTCGTCTCAGCAGTCATCTGCAACTGGAACTAACTTCAGTCCATCTGAAACTTCATCTACTGAGGAGATGTTCCAAACCATTCTCTCTAAACTCACTGAATCCGACAACAAATTTGAAAATATTCTCAAGAAAATTAATGATTCTGACAATAAATTAACTGCGTTTATCGTTAAGCAGAATGCTGTAAATGAAGACTCTCTGAGCAAATTAAATCAAATACCGGAACTCCTCAATGTTGTTTCGGAACACACTGCTAGAATCACAGCACTTGAAGCGCAAAATGCTGAACTACGCTCACTAGTAAACTCGAATCACGCACGTACTTCGACCTCCTCGTCTGCTTACACGTCCGAGATAATCATTGGTGGACTTGGTACCATCTCTGATTCATCTAGATTGTTAGTTGAGAATGTCTTTCTTGCTCTTGGTATACCTGAACTTGCTGCAGACATTCTCGAAGTTCGAGATATTGCTAAAAATCCTAATAAAGTAAATCGCGATAATTTACCAACAACTGATTCCGATCAGTCTTCTCTGCAAGCTGTAGGCAACCAAACTCAAACCATACGAAGATCTGTCATAGTTGCGTTGAAATCAAGAGAAACAAGAGACTTTATTATTAAAGCAATGAGGAAAAAACGCGATCTCAGAGTCTCTGAAATATCCTCGAGTTCGGCCCAAGGTCGAATTTATGTAAACGAGATGCTACCAGCTCATACACACAATCTGCTGCGTAAAGTGAAAGATCGAGCCAAACAAATGTCATATAAATATGTTTGGACCAGAAGTGGCCAAATTCTTGTTCGGAAGACTGACGGAAGTACGATAATTTCGATAACATCCGATGACGAATTGAATAAACTTCAATGACTACCTAAAACTAGCACGAGCCGTGAGGGTAACACTTCTCAAACTACCAAACACGAAATGAAAATAGTACATGTCAACGCGAGCTCTCTCGTAGCACATCTCGAGCAAATTCAATTGTCAATAGAAAATAATCCTTGTCACATCATGGCAATATCTGAAACCTGGTTACACTCACATATTCCAGACGATTTATTACATATCAAAAATTATTATATCATCAGAAGAGACCGAGAAGGCAAAGAAGGTGGAGGAGTGGCCTGCTATATCCGCGAATCTTTAAAAGCAGTTGTACTTGAATCGTCCCCGTGTGATTTTTCAAACTCCCCTGAATTTCTGCTATTGGATGTTCGTAGTGATGCTATGCAACCCCTCCTATTCACAATTATGTATAGAAGACCTAAAGGTGAAAATTTCAACGATTATCTCAATGTATTAAATAGATATCTACATAATTATAAAAATATCATTATAACTGGTGATTTAAATTCGAATCTTCTCATAGAATCATATGAATCGAACCACCTTAGAGATGCCGCTGCCTCGATTGCACTCGAAATTGTCCCGTCAAGTGCTACTCATCATACACCTCATTCTGACACGCTGTTAGACGTATTTCTCGTTGATAACCTCAACAAAGTTATCTCTTTTGAAAAATCCGATTTTCCATTTATTAATGGGCATGATCTTGTTCAGATCTCCTACTCACTATCAGCTCCATCGTTCAAGAATCGTGTTATAGCACGTCGGAATTACAAGAATTTTAACGAAACAAATTATTTCTCTACACTCCGTTCTAAGCTCACAATTTCCAATGTCGAAACTCTGGCTCAGACATGTTATGATGAATTCGATATTGATTCTGTGGTGACTAACTTTACTCAAGCTTTAACTTCGTCATTAGACGTCCACGCCCCAAATCATGTATTTCAAGTTACTCACCCTCCTGCACCCTGGCTTACTGTCTCTCTAAAAAATCGAATTAAAGAACGAAATAGATTATATGATTTAGCACGCAGATCGAAAAATGTACTTGACATCGAAATCTACAGACTATTCCGTAACGAATTGACTCACGACCTTAAAAAATCTAAGCAACAATTTCACACACTCAAATTATCAAATATTACCGACCCTGCCAAACTATGGCGTGAACTTGGAAATTTAGGGCTTACAGAATCACCGCTTCCATCCCCACTTAACTTTTTCTCTCCTGATGTGCTTAACTCATACTATGCCTCTATCTCAAATAGCTCACCACCCTGTTCTGTATTAGACCTAGCACACATAACCGAATCGATTCCATCAAACGTAGTTCAATTCAATTTTTCGCAAATTTCTGTTGAAACAATTACTTTACTCACAGCTAACTCATCGTCCAACTCTTTTACATCTGGCCCAGACCATCTACCGCTATTCTCCATAATGAAAGGCCTTCCTCTTACTGCTCAATTTCTTACGATGATCTTTAATAACTCGCTTCGATTTGCTTACTTTCCTTCTGATTGGAAACGAGCCTTCATCCGACCTCTATCGAAAATTAAAACACCCATCTCCCCTGCTGACACTAGGCCTATTGCCAATCTTTGCGAATTATCTAAGCTATTTGAAAAGATAATACATACACAAATTACACAATTTATAAATGCCAACAATATACTAGATTGTTACCAATCAGGTTATAGGAAGGGCTTTTCCACCCAAAGTGCCCTTCTCCAAGACTGTCATGACATCAAAAGCAATGTAGACAAAGGGAATGTTACCATATTAATTTTATTTGACTTTAGTAAAGCCTTTGATACTGTCTCTCATCGTCGTCTCCTAATCAAATTGAAAAAAGTTGGTTTTTCTGTACATGCGATCAAATGGCTATTTTCATACTTAACTGGTAGATCGCAAGCCGTCATTGACGCAGAAGGAAATTGTTCAGAATGGCTAGCTACTACTATGGGTGTCCCTCAGGGCTCAGTGCTTGGTCCGCTTCTGTTCAGTCTTTTCATCAACGATATCAGCTCGTCTCTTCGCTTCTCGCGTCATATCGTATTCGCTGATGACACGCAGATTTATTTAAGCTGCCCTCCGAGCCAATTACACCAAAGCCTTCGGCTAATATCTCATGATGTTGACGTCATTGTGGAATTTGCAAACACAAATGGTCTCACTTTAAACTCAGGCAAAACTAAAGTTCTCATTCTTGGTAGCAACGCATACGTGAATCAGATTGACTTAGACGAGTTACCGACCATATCGGTTACTGGTAAATCAATACCATTTGTTTCTGAAGCTCGTAATCTTGGGATTATTCTTCGCTCTGATCTATCGTGGGAAAGCCAGGTATCGCATATATCTAAAAGAGTACATCTGACGTTATATAAGCTCAAATTTCACAAAAACTCTCTTTCACTTGAACTTCGTACAAAACTAGTTTCTACTCTTATATGGCCCATTTTAGACTATTGTTGTCTAGTTTATAATGACGTGACTGAAACTCTCAATATCAAACTCGAGAGACTTATAAATTGTGGAATAAGATTTATCTTCAACCTTAAACGAGATGAACATGTCACTCCTTTTCGTCATCGACTGAAATGGATGACTGTCAGGACTAGGCGAAAATACTTTCTAGCCATAGAAATGTTCAAAATCTTTAACAACCTCTCACCTACCTATATAACCGAAATCTTCCCCAGACCGAGCGACTCAATAAGACGGTCATCTCGACATGCAATTCCTCATGCTTTCGCTGTTCCCATACATAGAACGCAAACGTATCACAATTCTTTTCATCTAGCTGGCGTCTACTTATGGAATTCCCTACCGTCGAATATTGTATCAGCCTCTACACTCATAGCGTTTAAGAAACTTGTCAAAGAATATTTACTAAGCCAAGAAGTAACGTCTAGTTAATTCATCTATGTACAAAAGCGAATTTCTCCATCAAACCGTCCTCACACCATCGAATCGATACTTACTGTTTAATTAAAAAAAAAATTTTATATTTTTATATTTTTATTTTGTATTTTAATTTTTCTTTATCTCGTTTTGTAACTGAGTTATTTTTATTTTTATTGCTATTTTATTTTATTTTGTAAGATCCAATGCTATATGTAAATATGTTACTTATTTCTCTTATATTCTATACTTTATACTTAGTATTATTAGTAGCTCTTTATTCTTATTATTATTTGTTAGACCTTATTCGATTACGACCACTGTTATTTTGTTTAGTTCTATTTTTATTTTTATTTTTATTGTTACTTTTATTTTATTTGATCTTATGTTATCTACTTTTGATTTTATTTTGATTTATTATTGTTATTATTTTTATAATTCTTTTGAAAAACACACATTGCCCAAAAGTATGACTAGGGCATAATAAAGAACCAATCAATCAATCTCGCTCTCTCACCCTCTCTCGCCCTCTCTCTCTCTCTCTGTGAGTGTCGAACTGTCACTTTTGCTTGCTCCTCTTTATCTAAAAGATATTCTCTGCCGCATCCTGCCTTCGGGCTCGTTTTTGTTGCAGAGATTAGCACGCACATATTGCTTACACATCGAGATATTTATCAATCTTTGAGTTACGTGTTAGCATTTATATTTTCGCATCGAAAATATATCTCGGACCTAACCTCACTTTGGCTGTCTACCTCGTGGCGATTGTGCGCCTCTACAGCGCCTGCGCATTGTTCGAATAGTATTCGATGACGATTGACATCCACTACAGCGTTGTGCATCCGCTACGTCACCAAGACCACTGAGCATGCGCCACCATTCGTCACCACCTGTCGAATCTACGCCACTCTGACACACGATCTCAACTGTGTTGGCTACTGCGACGTCGAAACTAGCTCTAGTAACGGACTACGGAACCTCAAAAGCTCAAGAGGCCAGCGCACGCGCACCGTGTCTCACTCACACCACGACCCACTGCCGACACCGACCCCACCACGTCGCCGCCGATACCCGCTACCTGTCTCTCTCTGATGTTTGCTCTGTCGCACTACGCACGAAAGCAATCGTATGTCTACGTGCAAGAAGTGTACGAAAAGAATCGCTGGTGAGTACCTCTCATGCTCGACGTGTGAATCGAAATATCACCCGGGTTGTGGTAAATCTTACATTATAAGTAGGACAGCACGTGATTGCTGCGTCAAAAATATAATGAGTTCGGCTAATGAATCTCATCATACGACTGTGAAACCAACATTCGCAAACCGTTCTAGCTTAACGCCGAGGAGCCCGCCTCCCGAGCATCGCGATAACAATCGAACACCCCGCGCTGAAACTGTCTTGCCGGCTACCGTAGATGGCGCCACTGGTATCGACATTGAGAGCGAAAATCCAATTATGCTTGCTATAATGCGCCTAACTAACAAAATTGATGACGAAAAAAAATATCTGCGTAACAGTCTAGGGGGGATTAAAGAATCGCTCGATAATCAGCTATGCCGCCTTAATAATGTTGAATCAAAAGTTGATGAACAACTAAACCGCCTTGATGAAGTAGAGGCCAAGGTCGATGATTTACTGGGGCTTAAAAAGTCAATAGAAGCTTGTCAGGCCGACATAATAGGTACTAATCTCGCGACTATAAAAAATTCGGAACAAATTACAGAATTAAGAAACGAAATAGTTCACTTAAAAAATCTGAATACAAGAACGAACTTGTAACTGCATCGTACGGATCTACTCATATCAGGTCTACACGAGTGCCAAAATAAAAGCGATGTCGAAATTGTATGCAAACTAGCAAAGACACTATGCGTTGAAATCTCAGCTTCGGAAATTATCACAGCAAATCGAGTTAAGACCACCTTGAGAGCGAGTGATGCTGCGACCTTGGTGGACGAACAACCTAAACCGCGCTCGCTGTTTGTGCGACTAAAAACTGCAGCCCTTCGTGATGAGTTTCTACAAAAAAACGCGAACACAAACAGTTATCGAATGAGCAGGTTGACCGAAATTATCCTAAAACTAAAATATTTATAAATGAATACTTGCCGTCAGAGCTGTATAAACTGCGAGCCCAGGTAAAGGCCAAAGCTGGATCGACATATAAGTATATTTGGACGTCAAATGGGACGATCCTCGTCCGAAAAGAAGATGGAAGTGCGATAATAAAAATACAGTCGGAAGCAGATCTTAACAAACTATTGCAATGACGTCAAATTGATGCTATACCGGATCCCCAGGAACGTATATCTGTAGATAGCTCGAGCGAACGAAGAACTACTTTTCAAACACGAACACCTGATGGTTCGACCGCTGCTGACTCCCATCTGGGACTTAAGATCTTCAGCTTTAATGCAAATTCGCTTATGGGCCATATCGGTTATCTGCGACACTACTTCCAAACTCACTTCTACCACATTATAGCGATAACGGAAACATGGCTCAATGATTCGATCACAGATAATATGGCTGCGCTCGGTAATTATACATTGTTACGTAATGATAGAATTCGATGTTCGGGAGGCGGTGTCGCCATTTACGTTCACTCCTCACTACAAGCCAAAATCCTGAGGACATCGGAGAGGGATTATCAGGCGAGAATTGAGTTCTTGGTTGCTGAAATAAAAATAAATACAAAAAACAAACTGCTCCTCTATCTGGTATACAGGCCACCAAAAATCGGCTATGGTTCGGAATTTGAAAATGCTTACCTAGAATTTTCGCGATTGTATAATCATGTTATAATAACAGGTGATTTTAATTCGGATCTCCTGGGGTCGTCGCTTGATGCAAGGTACTTGAAAGAGTTTATATTCAGGCACGATCTTTATCTAGTGCCATTCTCGTCAACTCACCATACGGCAGGCTCCAGCACTTGGCTAGATGTTTTTATTATTGAGGATGAAAATAATATTCTTTCGGCTTCGCAATCGGGTGAACCCTTCATAGCCGGTCATGAATCGCTATCGATCATCTACAAAATACCGACGTGTACCGCAATCAAAAAAGTAACGACTTATCGTGATTTTCGGAACTTTAACCCGCACATGCTAACAAATGACATCAATAATATGGATTGGGGTCCATTCTACGCGTCACTGGACGTCAATGAGAAGCAGACTGCCATTAGTACCAGCATCCGGGAACTCATCCACAAGCAAGCCCCAATCAAAACACGAGCCCATAAGAAGCCACCAATACGATGGTACAATGAGGAAATAAGATGTCTCAAAATCGAGCGTAATCGCCTCTTCAAGGCTTGGAAAAGAACTAGAGATCCTGAACTCTATAAAAGATACAAACGACTGAGAACCTCCATACTTGCCAAAATGGAGGCAGCACGGACCAGCTACTACTCTGGACGGCTGCAATCTACAAAAAATCCTCGAGAGCTCTGGCGAGAGCTAAAACTCATAGGAATTGTTGCTGCACCGGCCAACTCCGTGCTCGTGAGTCACAGTACTAATGACCTTAACAACTACTTTGCCTCAATATGTACTGAAAGTAACGACCTTACCTTGTTTGATATTGCGAGTCTCCCGTTCGATGACTCTAAATTCTTCTTTAAGGATGTGTTGAATGAACACATATTAAAAGCATTACTAAACATAAAAACAGAGGCTAAAGGGGCAGATGACCTTCCAGTAAGTTACTACATCAAAGCTTTACCAGTGATACTCCCGATGATCTCTGAACTCATGAACTTCTCGCTCCAATACTCGGCATTTCCGAAAGAATGGAAAAAGGCCGTTATAAAACCCATAAACAAAGTCAAAAATCCTCAAACTGTCTCGGAATACCGGCCAATCTCACTGCTATGCTCGCTGTCCAAAGTGCTTGAACGAATTGTTTATGATCAAATAATTGAATACCTCGATGCAAACAATCTATTGGATCCACATCAGTCAGGATTCCGCCAGGGCTACAGCACGCAAACTGCGCTACTTAAAGTAACCGACGACATCCGACGAGGAATTGATCGAAGGATGGTAACGGTCCTCATCCTTTTTGACTTTAGTAAGGCCTTCGACAAAGTCAATCATGGTTTATTGCTACAGAAGCTGCATACCAAAGGCTTCTCCAAGTCAGTGCTGGAATGGTTTGCCTCCTACTTGCATGAACGACAACAGGCAGTCATTGATGAAAACGGTGAACTATCTGACTGGAAGTCAACGAACTTGGGTGTACCTCAAGGCTCCGTCCTTGGTCCACTGCTCTTCGCTGTTTGCATCAATGACATTGCCCAGTGTCTGAGATACTCCAAACACATGACCTTTGCTGATGATCTCCAGATCTACCTGCATTGCCTACCGAGGGATTTGGAATCCTGCCTACGAGATATGAATGATGACGTTTGTGCAGTCCACGGCTGGGCAAATCGGAATCGACTACAGCTGAATCTCAGCAAGACAAAGGTCCTCGTGGTGGGAAGTAAAAGGTACAGCTCGGAGATACGTGCCAATAATCTAATACATCCACTTCCAAACATATCAGTTGGTCAAGATATAGCTCCGGTTGTTGATTCGGCGAAAAATTTGGGTTTATGGATGACGTCCACTCTCTCATGGAGAGAACATGTCAACCATATATCGAATCGGGTATACTCCACGTTACGGCAATTGAGGCGACAAAGGAAGGCTCTCTCAATTAATCTCCGTAAGCAACTCGTCACAGCCCTAGTCTTCCCGCTCTTTGAGACGCAGTGACCCGGTTGGTTTCGTGCCCGGTTCCCGACCCAAGGGTCCCGGGTTCGAATCCCGGCGTCGACACCAATGGAAAATTTTTTCTATGTGTTTTTTTCTGTGTTCTCCCGGTGGTTCGGAATCCACCGTTGAAAAAAAATTGGAGGTCCATGATGCATATTGAACATGTCAATATGATCATTAAGCGAGTTTTCGGGTTCGATTCCCGATGCCGAATAGCGTGGCTGACGATAAGCGGCTGGGCAACGACGAAGCTCCAGATACAGGACGTACGACCTACGACTGTAGCTGTGCGCCCGGCGTTGTTTACAGTCAGCTATCGCTTAGACTAGCTCCGGTATCGTGGAAGAGAACTCGGAAACAACGGATAAGTGAGGCGCCCGTAACTCTTCGGAGATCGGTGTAACAAATACAATACAATTACTGCTGCCCGGTCTACAACGATACCACGATGGAACTTAACAAAAAACTCCAAACACTTCAAAATTCATGCGTACGCTTTATCTACAACATTAGACGGGATGAGCATATCACGCCATATCGGCGGCGACTGAGCTGGCTCAAAGTGGATACGCGTCGTCAATACTTCATCGGGTGCATAACGTACGAAATTCTCAAAACTGGACGACCAAAATACATGTACGATTTGTTCACCAAACGCAATACTCAGCGCAGCAACGCTCGTAATGCACTTGAGTTTGACCCGCCTATTCCGCGCACTGAAACATACCGGCGATCGTACCTGTTGACCGCATGTCGCCTCTGGGAATCACTACCGGAAGGGATCAAAAGAGTCAACTCGATTCAGACTTTTAAAGCACGGCTATATGCATATCTATTTGAAAAAGAGGGCAATCTGTGAAATGACTTGCCTATGCTACATCTATCATATATTACGATAATCAATACTTCTACTTTCATTTCCTTCTATATTTATATTTTTATTTAATTTCATTATTATTATTATTTTTTTAAAATTCTATTACTATTGTTATACTTCCTCATACTGTTATCATATTATCAATTTTACGCTATTTATACTCATATTACATCTCTATTATATTATTAATTTCATATTCTTTATATCACTTTGTTATACATACTTCTATACTTACTTATGTACACATATGTGTTGCCCTTAGGGAGAAATACTCCAGGGCATAATAAACTTCATTTATTCATTCATTCATTCTCACTCTCTCGCTCTCTCACTCTCTCGCTCTCTCACTCTCTCAGTCTCTCGATCTCTCGCTCTCTCAGTCTCTCGCTCTCTCGGTCTCTCACCCTCTCGCTCTCTCAGGCTCTCAGTCTCCCGCTCTCTGAGTCTCCCACTCTCTCAGTCTCTCACTCTCTGTCTCTTAAAGGCTATCGTTTAATTCGAGCTGATAGAGAGGGCAAAGAAGGTGGTGGGGTTGCTTGTTTTATCCGCGAATCAATCGTAGCTCACACGTTAGCAGTATCACCTAGTCATTTTACTAACTCGCCAGAGTATTTAATTTTAGATATCCGCGGTAACGACCTGCAGCCCCTAATACTTGCCGTAATGTATAGACGGCCTAAGGGTAGAAACCGTAATGATTTTGTGGATTTGCTCACCTCATTTTCTCACAGCTACAAAAACATTGTATTCACGGGCGATTTAAACTGCAATTTGCTCTCTAACTCTTATGAAGCTAATCACCTCAAAGAAGTAGCTGCTTTCCTCTCTCTCCAAATCGTCCCGTCTGAACCTACTCACCATACCAGCCATTCTGATACATTGTTAGATGTGTTTCTCGTCGATAATTTAAGTAAAGTAACTCCCTTTATCAAATCCGATACGCCGTTCATAAATAGTCATGATCAAATTGAACTCACGTACACGTATCAAGTTCCCTCGTTTAAAGATCGCATCATCGTCCGGCGAACCTACAAGACCTTTGATCAAACCAGTTATTGTACCACCATTGGCTCGAAAATATCCATCGATCAAATGGGTGTCTGCAACACCATTGTGGACTTAGATGCGTCCTTAGCTACCATCACGAACGCTATCTCGGAGTCACTTGATGCTCACGCTCCAATGCATGTATTCAGAGCTAAAAACCCACCTGCACCTTGGCTCTCTGATGTCATTAAATCAAAAATTAAACGAAAACAAACACTCTATAGCATTGCACGTCGATCGAAGAGTTTACTCGATCTCGAAATTTATAGGCATTATCGTAATCAACTGACGATTGAACTAAGACAGGCAAAAGAAAATTTCCACTCCAATAGATTGTTGAATATTTCTGATCCCTCTAAACTGTGGCGAGAGCTTGCTCAACTTGGTCTCATCGACTCACCTTTACCATCACCTTTGCACTACTTCCCATCCAATATACTCAATTCTCATAACGCCTCTGTTTCGAATCGCTTTCCACCATGCTCTATCTCCGACCTTTCAAATATTATCAACTCTTTCCCTCTTCCGGTTTCTACACCTCATTTCAGCTTTGCTCCTATTCCTCTCAACGAAGTACTTGCTCTCACCTCGACCTCATCGACCACATCCTTCGCATCTGGTCCAGATCGTATCCCATTATTTGCCATCTCTAATGCTCAACCGCTAGTAGGTCAACTCCTAACAAAACTTTTCAATTCATCCCTCCACCTCGCCCACTTTCCCGCCGAATGGAAACGAGCTTTCATAAGACCTCTCTCTAAGACTAATTCACCAGATTCTCCCTCAGATTCGCGGCCGATTGCTAATCTCTGTGAAACCTCAAAAATTTTTGAAAGAATAATCCATCGTCAAATTACTGATTACCTCGACACTCATCATATACTTGATAATCGACAATCAGGCTATCGTAAAAATTTCTCCACCCAAACGGCATTATTACGAATCAGTCATGATATCAAACGAAATATTGATGAGAAGAGAATAACCATTCTTGTGTTATTCGACTTCAGTAAAGCATTTGACACCGTATCCCACAGTTGTCTTCTCACCAAACTTAGGAAAATTGGTTTCTCTGATCAAGCGCTCACATGGGTATTCTCGTATCTTACAGAACGAACTCAAAGTGTTATTGACTCCGAAGGCAACTGCTCTGACTGGCTACCGACCACAACAGGTGTTCCCCAGGGTTCTGTGTTGGGACCTCTCCTTTTTTCCATATTTATCAACGATATTGATACCTCTCTCAAGTTCACTCAACACATGATTTTTGCTGACGACACTCGGATTTATCTTAGTTGCCCCCTGAGTGAGCTCAACCAAGGTCTTCATTTTATTGCTCATGATGTCAATGTCATTTCTGAATTTGCGAACACGAACGGGTTATCCTTAAACATTACCAAGTCGAAAATTCTAATCTTTGGGAGTAGATCAAACGTAAATCGACTTGATTACAATGAACTACCATCCATAAACATCACCAACATTCCACTGCCGTTTGTATGTGAAGCGCGCAACTTAGGTGTGATTTTCAACCCGGATTGCTCATGGGACAGTCACGTATCTAGTATCATTAAAAGAGTTCACTACACCCTTTTCAAATTGAAACATCGCAAGAACATGCTTTCGGTTGCACTGCGCCGCAAACTCGTTTCATCCCTAATTTGGCCCCAACTTGACTATTGCTGTCTCGTTTATGGAGATTTAACCGATGAACTGAATACTCGACTCCAGAGACTGATCAACTGTGGGATACGGTTCATCTTTAGCTTACGACGTGATGAACATATTTCACCGTATCGAAATCGTCTAGGTTGGTTGCTAGTAAAAAACAGGAGACTCTATTTTCTTGGGATTGAAGCATATAAAATTTTTCACGGCTCGTCCCCTCCTTACTTATGCGATATATTCTCTAAATCCAGCAGCGTTATCAGGCGTTCTCCACGCCTTATTAATAACTATGCCTTCGTGATCCTCACCCATAGGACCGAAGCTT
>OY759165.1:7847289-7849789 GCA_963662125.1 Diplazon laetatorius | reverse complement strand
GAATAGTTTTTCCACTATATCCCTCATTCTCCGCGGGCACGACAGTCCGGGAATAGGCTGCCTGCCTCCCAATTTTTTTGTCACAATCTTATATGGTAGTCCCCATGGGTCCGTTTGTATCGAGCGACATAGCTCGTCCCAGCTCCTCTTCTTGCTGGTCTTGATTGCTGTCCGCAGTTTCTTCCTCGCCATTTTGAATGCCACTTGCAACACCTCGGTGGCCTGCGCATCGCCCCTCCTCCTTTGCCGCTGTGCCGCCCGCCGTGCTGCCGTGCATTCGATTCTAAGTTCACTGATTTCAAGGTTCCACCAGTAAACCGTTTTCCTTTTGCCTGATCGTTCCCGTCTCCTTGGCATGGCTGCGTCACTCGCCTTGGTGATTGTCTCGACCGCGTAATGCACCATTTCCTGTAGGTTACTAGTTTCTACGAGCCTTTGCATATGCCTCTGGCCTTTTGCCGTTTCCAGCGCCTCTGCCAGTCGGGATGGGTCGAGTCTCCGCAGCAGCCATCCCCTTTCTTTGCTCGCCTGGTCCCGTTGGGTTCTGGGTTCCCTGTAGACGCTAAACTCTAGGTACTGGTGGTCGCTGAGTGTAGCGTCTCCCAGCACTTTCCATCCCCCTGCTCTTGCCGCTATTCCTGTTGTTGCGAGCGTAACATCGACGACTGATCCCGTCTGTCCACGGCGGAACGTAAATTCGTTTCCTTCATTCAGCACCACTAGGTCCAGTCTTGCTATGAGCTCCGAGAGTGCTTCGCCTCTGTTGTCCAGTCTGCGGGAGCCCCATTCGGGGGACTTGCTGTTAAAGTCGCCCGCTACTATCATTTCGCAGTTGGCTGTTCTGAGGCTCTCCTCCAGGCGGTCGAGTTGTCCCAGGAAATCTTCGTATTCCCGGTTCGGTGAAAAGTAACAGCTATATACTCTTACCCCATCTATATCGATCCACACGAAGTCTGCCGCGGGTTTCCCGACCTCTCCGATTTTCCTATCACTGTTCAGAACCGCAATAGCTGCTCTTCCGGTTGTGTCTTCGAACCACGCTCCACTGCTCGGCTTCCTGTACTGTTCGCTAATGATCAGTACGTCGGCGTCTCTGTCTACGGCTGCTTGCATCAGGAGATCTTGAGCCTCGCGGCCTCTGCCTAGATTTATTTGAAGAAACTTAGCCATTTCTTTCTTTTTTCATAGCCTTCTGGAAGGAGGGGCACCTTGCACTGCCCAGGATGTGTTTGGCATCCCCTAGCTTTCCGTCCTCGTTGCATACGACGCATTGCGCCTCCCTTTTGCAGTCCTTCGCAAGGTGGTCCTCCTGTCCGCATAGGCGGCACGATTTTGATCGATCCGGCCCCTTACAGTCCCTTGCCACATGACCAAAGCCTAGGCAACGGAAACAGCGCAGGACTTGCACCTTTAGTCGGACTCGGCACCGGACCCATCCGATTTTTATTTTCCCACTTTCAAGTGGCTTTTCAGCTATTTTTAGTGGCACCGTGACCAATGCCACTTGGGTCCCTCCAAATGAATTTCTCAGGGCTATTACCTTGATCTGTCTCCTACTGCTGCTGTTATTGCGGCCTTTATATCGTCTTCGTTCGTAACTTCATCGAGGTCCCGGATTTCCAGCGTATAGCTCTTCGTCATTGTGTGGACTGTGGCTTCGTCCCGGAGGACGTCGGCTACGGCGTCTTTTAACTTTTCTGCTCCCTCGCTCCCTTTAGATATCTCGACCAGGAGCTCTCCTCCCCGAGTTCGGCGTATAGCCGCTATCTCAGCTCCGCAATTTTCCGGGTTCACCTTGGCCTTGATTGCCCTGAGGATGTCCGAATACGACGTATCTCCGTTTGCTTTCACCACGAATGCTTCCGACCTCCTTCCGCGGATAACTTTGTCGTGGGGCTTGGTGAGGCTTTTGTCTTGCCGCTGCTTATTTTTCCGCACTACTTTTTTCCAGTCTGGCAACTGCGCTCCGGGATCCTGAGACTGCGCGTTGTTTTGAGGCGTGCTGTTTTCTTCTGCGTTTTCTCCTATTTTCTCCTCGTCTCTTCTTTTTTTTCCCGGCGTTGTCAGGGACGGAGGGGACGATGCTAATCTCTTCTTTTCCGCCTCCGGTTTCCTAAATAACCCTCGTGGGCTTGCAGTTCCCCCCTTTTTCCGTCTCCCAGTTTCCGGGTAGGTTTGGGTCCCGAAGTCCCTGCTTTCTGCTCCTGTTGATACCCATGCGGTCCCACCGATTCCTAGTACCTGTGGTGCCAATTTTGTGCTCCCGCCCTCGCAGGGTCCGTCTGCATTCTGGCGGGACTGACGTTGGGCTTCCCGGGCCTTCGCCAGTGCGTCCCGGTGATCCTGCATCTCCTGGAAGAGAGCGACAGCCTCGGTAATGGCATCCCTTATAGGCTTGTGAATGTTTTTCGCTTCTTTGACAATCCCGTTGACAACTCCAAGGCGTTTACCGATCTCGGCTAGCACGTGACTCTCCTTCTTCTCGAGGTCATCAATCTGC
>OY759165.1:7662289-7842289 GCA_963662125.1 Diplazon laetatorius | reverse complement strand
AATATTTTTCTTTGTCCAAATTTTAAAAGAATGTTAGTTTTTTCGAAATTCCAATACATGGTAATGGTTTCCTATCCAGAAAAAAAATGAAATCTAAAAACAATAAATATATATTGTAACGGTAGCCGTTACATCGAGCCCCAAAGCCTCACCCCAAGCCAGAAAAGCGAGGGAAAAGACGCGCAGGCGTACGAGGCTCAGCATCCGCCAGCAAACAACATCCGTCAGCGACACCTGTAACAAAAAGAGGAAATAGGATCCTCCGGGTGGCGGGAGAAAAACATAAGAAAAGGACCAATGACGGACGCGAGCGGTGTCGTCAATGCACCGGAGCAAATCACTGCTCGTGCTGGTGGCATCACTCTGTAAAAGCAAAAGAGAGGGAAGATCCCGGTGGGGTATAAAAAACCACCACCGGAGGAGCGGGGGATCAGAATTTCTCTGTCCACAGCCCCAGGATCTCCAGCAGGCAGCCAGCAGCCAGTCGACCAGGAAAAACCGAGGAGGAACCGAGAGAGAAACATTGGGTCTGACGAGCAACGGCGCAAGAGCATCGCGAGAACGGATCGAGACACGAGCAGCCGAGGAGGCAGAGAGATCCACCGGAGCCACACGCATGCCGGACAAAGTCCGAATTTCTTTCTGATTCGTATTTTTCAGACTGAAACGGACGAGAAACCGTGGGCAACGGGAGGGAAATTCCACACGAGACGCGACGGTGACGAGAGACAAACCCAAAGCGAGAAAGCCACCGGTCGTTGACGGATCGAAACGACGAGCTGTCACTTCGGGGTGCACACACATCACCGCGCAGGCGCAGACTCGCAAAAACGTTCAAAGAACGTTTGTGGAGACCCGGCACGCCAGCAAACGCCGAGATTCGAGTTATCGACGGGCAGGGACGAGGCGAAACTCCGACAACGGAAAAACAACCGGAAAAGAGGCTAAATCCCGAGAAAAACGCGAACTCCCGGTATAGGCGCATGGACGACGAGGATCCGACCCGACACAGTCCCCGCCATCTTGGCGACTGTCACAACTGCTCGTCATCCACGGGCAGTCACCGCGACCCGACGAAAGCGCCCCGCGTCACGCGTGACCCGCTGCGCAAGCTCCCGCGAGGAGGGGAGAGGCAGCGAGATCGACCGCCATCGATTGATTGATCAAGAAGGTACCGGAGGGCAGCACCGTACGGCGTCGAGAGCACGCGCGCGCAAGCTCCGCCGAGCGTATCGAGAGACATCTCTGCCGGGAATCCGAACTCACGTGAGCGCGCGGCGAGATTGCGAGAGTAAGCGCAAAAAGCCCGTGTGCGCGAAGCACGGCAAATTGTATGCGAAAAACATCCGAAAGAGAGCGCGACGATCTGTCGAATTTCTACGGCGCAACGTATGAATGCAAGTAAAACAAGAATAATTGTCTGTAAATTTCATCTGTTCCGAGAATAAACTCTACTTTTACCTACTGCCCGTGTAAAAAAAACATTTCTTTGCGTGCTCAAGACCCTATGAAAATTAAGTAACAAGGAAATACCGTTACAATATATATTTAATTTTGGAAAAACTCGAGTTTTTTCGGAATTTCAATTCAATATGATAATGGATTCCTATCTCGAAAAAAAAGAAGAAACATGAAATCTGTCTTGCGAAAACTCGATATTTCGATTATTCTCGAAAGTAAACCGATTTTTTGGGTTTGAATTGATTTGATTATGGAAAATATATTTTTTAATCGATTTTCGATCGAAAATAATCGAAATATCGATTTTCCGTCAGATGGGTTTAATTTTTTTTTTCTGGATAGGAAACCATTATCATGTATTGGAATTTCGAAAAAACTAACATTTTTTTAAAATTTAGACAAAAAAAATATTAGAAACCCGATTGCCACTCCAATTTTATGAAAAAAGTTTATCAACTTCGATAAAGTATCTGGTGAAAAAAAATCATTTAAATGAAAACGGGGAAAATAGCTGTTACCTTTTGATAAAAAAAAGGTGGTAGGGGAAGGGGGAGGAGGTGTCGAAAAATGAAAAAAAAATTAGTGATGTCGTAGGATCCTGAAGATAGTAAAAAAAATCAGCGACCACATCGGAGGATAGGAGGGTTTCAGTCCGGTCATTTCGGCCGTTTTTCCCCATATATATATTAAAAGCCTAGAAAAGCACAATCAAAGCACGAATTTGAGGTTGGGACAAATCAATGAATAATCATTTTTTCATCGTACAATTAAGCTCAATTTTATTTACAAGATAGGACAGTGGACCACACGAACGGTAGTGGTGCTCGAATATTATTTTCATGTCACGCTGTCCGTGAAAGTGCGGTTTTACGCTCACTTCGTTCGCTTCAAACCGCATTTACGGACCTTGTGACATAAAAATTCGTACGACACTCGTACGAAACATTTTTTCTGGACTCGTGTGATTGCAATACTCGCCTTCGGCTCCTTCTGCAAACTCACACTCGTCAGAAAAAAAATTTTCGTACTAGTGTCATAATATACTATTCTTTATCGTATTGCAATGCCCTTTCATTATTATTATTATTATTAGTGTTTTTCCTTTGTCTTTCTCTCAACGTTACAATTAAACAGTCCATTGAGTATATCAATGAATAAATTATATTTCGTGTGTCGCGTGTGCATGCGTTCGTGACTAGATTATCAAAAAATACTAGTATGAAGAAGAAAAAAGAAAAAAAAATCAACATACAACGAATCAATCAGTTCAATAGTTCTTAATCGATCGAAGCGAGCGACGGCAATGCAACACCGCGACCGGTGCGTGTGTGTGTGTGTGTGCGTGTGCGTGCGCGTGTGCGCGCGCGCGCGTATGTGTGTGTGTGCGATCTCGAGATTTCGACGTTCCATACGTTTGAATTAAATATAGAAATAATCATTATTTATATTCGATAAAAACTTCTAAGTCATGTGAATAAAAGTTATAATTATAATAATTATTATTTATATTCGAACTACTCGAGTAAAAGTATTATATGTAGTCCATATGTAAACTATATATAGGATTGGGCTTGTATAGTTAATATATCAATATATAGTCGATATATAGACTAAACAAGCATATATTTGTCCAATCCCATACATAGTCTTAGCATAAATTTTCTTCAATCGGGTAATTCAATAATTTTTCAACTAATAATAATGATAATAATACTATTATGATTACCATTATATTCAGATGGTTTCGATGAGAGAGTAGTTCGTGTCGAAGCTCCTCGGTATCACTCTTGCTACATATATGAAAACACACACATATATATATATATATATATATATATATATATATATATGTTTTCCTTCTTTACGGTCCAATTCGATTATTCGCTGATAGCAAGAGTGATACCGAGGAGCTTGGACACGAACTACTCTCTCATCGAAACCATCTGAATATAATGGTAATCATAATAGTATTATTATCATTATTATTAGTTAAAAAATTATTGAATTACCCGATTGAAGAAAATTTATGCTAAGACTATGTATGGGATTGGACATATATAGGCTTGTTTAGTCTATATATCGACTATATATTGATATATTAACTATACAAGCCCAAACCTATATATATTTTATATATGGACTACATATAATACTGTTACTCGAGTAGTTCGAATATAAATAATAATTATTATAATTATAACTTTTATTCACATTCCTTGGTCCTCTATTCCAAAGTTTTTATCGAGTATAAATAATGATTATTTCTATACGTGTGTATATATATATATATGAGGTATTCCACCCCATTTCGAACGGTCAAAAAGTTTTGCACTCCCAAAAAAATTGAAATTTGGTCAAATGATTCAATTAGACGAAAAAGAGTAGTGTGAATTTTTTCAAATTTTTTGGATCGCATTTTTCTGAGTTATTCAACATTTCTAAATTTTCTAAAAACCGTTATATATTGAAAGCATACGATTAAACAGAAAAATGTTTCAGACAAAAAAGTTGCAGTTTTCCATAAACTTTGTGAAAACATTTTTCTTGGAATTTTTCGAGTTCAACAAAAGACCATTTTTATCAAAAATATACGAAAATAATTTTTTTCGGTCGGTATGTCACCTTCGATTTATCTCAAAAAATTCCTGAAAATACTCTGAAATGTGTAAAATACACACGTATTTTTTTTGTCATGGCTCGATTAGTTGTTCCTAAGCTATGCTTTGGTTTATTAATAATATTTTTTAAAGTTTTTTTAAGAAAATCAATTATTGTGGAAAATCATAATCTCCCGAATTGTTTTTCTTAAATTTACAGATGAAAGAATATTTACAATAATAATATTAATGTTTTGGAGCTTATTGGATAATCGATAACGTAGATGGAACTCCATTGAACTCGTTCGAAAGCTACGCTCTATAATCACTCGTTCAAAAAATGTAATGATTAAGTGAATAATTTTCTGTCCTAACACCATATTTTTTTATTATTGTTGTGTAAATGAATCACAATGTAAGAACTGGGAAAAAGTGAAGCATAAACAGATCGTTTCGAGTTATTTATTTTTCCAGACTCGGTGAGTTACGAAGTCCGTGGCGAGCGAATATATTTTGCATTGGAGAATCCCATCCGATCCTGGTATAATGCAATGGTTTTTTTGGGTCTTCGGTACAGCTTTCACTCGCTTAAATCTCGATTCCATCTACGTTATCGATTATTTATGCTCCAATAAGCTCCAAAACATTAATATTATTATTGTTAATGTTCTTTCATCTGTAAATTTGAGAAAAACAATTCGGGAGATTATGATTTTCCATAATAATGGATTTTTCTAAAAAAACTTTAAAAAATATTATTAATAAACCAAAGCATAGCTTGGGAACAACTAATCGAGCCATGACAAAAAAAATACGTGTGTATTTTACACATTTCAGAGTATTTTCAGGAATTTTTTGAGATAAATCGAAGGTGACATACCGACCGAAAAAAATTATTTTCGTATATTTTTGATGAAAATGGTCTTTTGTTGAACTCGAAAAATTCCAAGAAAAATGTTTTCACAAAGTTTATGGAAAACTGCAACTTTTTTGTCTGAAACATTTTTCTGTTTAATCGTATGCTTTCAATATATAACGGTTTTTAGAAAATTTAGAAATGTTGAATAACTCAGAAAAATGCGATCCAAAAAATTTGAAAAAATTCACATTACTCTTTTTCGTCTAATTGAATAATTTGACCAAATTTCAATTTTTTTGGGAGTGCAAAACTTTTTGACCGTTCGAAATGGGGTGGAACACCTCATATATATATATATATATATATATATATATATATATATATATATATATATATATATATATATATATATATATATTGTAACGTCTTTTTCCGGGACGTATACAAAAACGCCTCCTCGGCCGGTATATTTTAATATTTAATAAAAAATATTTGGGCGCCAGCCACGCTTATAGCGTGACCCGACCGGGAAAGAAAAATAAATTTTCAAGATGTTAATTGAAGAGACGTGTGGGGGTTTGCTCGACTAGACCGCAGCCATCACACGGGTAGAGGGGCGGTTCGGGAAAATGTGATTTTCGGCGGGGATTTGAGTGAGATCGAAACAAATGAAAATTATTGCGCACACACGAACACTACGAAATTTCAGGGAATTTTCACGGCGAATTTATTTTCACAAAAAAAATACAAAAATAAAATAATTCACCTCGCGATTTTCATGGACGACAAATGACAATTTCCCTACTATAATCGCGCGCCACTACTCTGTCCGCAGCGCCGATTCCCTATTCGAAACGTTCAAAAAAAAGCATACAAAAAAAAACACATAAAGAACAAACTACTTCGCGAACGCGGAACTAAAACCCGGATTGTTTTCTTTTACGGCGGACCCTACTATCTTAAACTCTCAACGCAATCGCACGCGCATTACAGGGAACACACAACGTAACCTCGACGATCGAATACAAAACTGGAAAAAAATTCGCTCCCGATTTCAACGACTTCTAATTCTCGGACGTAGCCTACAGACGACTCAGATTTACCCAAAACAAAACCCAAACGAATCTAAGACGGTTCCTGCTCGACTTACGCCACGAGACTTGTCGTGTCCACGCACCAAAAACAAAAACGAAACTCGCGTGACACTCTAACGGAAAATACGATCCGCGGAAAATTGACCGAACGGCGTTGCCACGGGAAAAATCTTACCCTGATTTTCCAATGGGCTTCGTTGGCCTGGTTCCTCCATTTATTTCCGGGACTCGTTGTGTTGAAACCGGGATCAGAATTTCCGGTAACTCTCGTGTCCCGACATCCTCTGGGATGCTCTCGTTTCTCCCCAAAAACAAAACTACCGCCTGGGACCGGCGATTCGCGAAGAACAAAAATCAACTTGCTGGGACCAACGATTCGCGAAGAATGCCAATTAACTTGCGGGGACCAACGATTCGCGAAGAATGCCCCGTAACGACTGCTCGCGTTACGCGGACCGGCTACTTGCCCCCCACTCTTTTTCTAAAATATTTTCGAAGCCCGGGAGCTGCTGTCGCCTACCGTCAAATTTCGCATCTAATTACGCCCGGGGACTATTACTATATCGATTGCTATCGACCGCCGTTGTGCTCATCCTCGATTATTCCTTGTCCGTCGGGGAATATTGACAACTTCCAATCTTCGTTCCTCGATTGGTTCTTGACGGGAAATAAATGGACCGGGAATCATGTCCATTGGTTGTTACGATAATCGTCTCCGTCTTCCTCGAGATTTCGTCGCCGTTACATAAAAAAAATATATAAAAAATTATGAATAATATTTCTTAAAATATCGCGTTGCCCTGACGAACGTGCTCGATATTGGCCGAGGGATCGGGGAATTAGCCAGAAAAAGCCGGATATTTAGAGGCATTATTGTAACGCTCAAAATAAGCGTTACAATATATATATATATATATATATATATATATGTATATATATATATATATATGTATATATATCTATACGTATATGTTCAGTCATTACTCCCCAGTCGTTCCACGATGTTATTTTCACGACTACGAGCTGTCAACGTTTTTTTTTCTTTTTTCTGCATGTGGAAACCAAAGATTGGAAAATAAAAAAAATCTTCGTGGTTGTTATTATTATTATTATTATTATTATTATTATTATTATTATTATTATTATCATTATTTCGAACGAGTGAAAATATTTTTAACGTCCCGATTATAGGGAAGTTATTGTGATGACCCCGAAAATCGAAAATCGTTTTTTTTTTTTTCAGATCTTCACGTTTCGAGGTCATTGGGTTCATTTAAGCCTATTTTGAGCAAAATGTTTGTGTGTGTGTGTGTGTGTGTGTGTGTGTGTGCTCGCGCGCGCGTGTGTAATGGCCTCTCAAAATGCCTTTGACTAAAATATTATATGAGCTGAAGATACCCGACATAATAATATTTTATGGCGACAAACTTTTCTTCTGACCATTTTACCTCAATTCTTATCACACTACAACAATTCTGGGACCATTTCGTTTCTTCAAACCCTTACGGAAGAATAGGTAACCCGGAGAAGTGTGATTAAAAAAATGGGTTGTTGTGAAATTGGTTACAGGCAACCCTCATTTGAAAAAATGGAAACCTGGGGCTCTGCGAAATGCCGGATTGTGCGCTATCCATTTTCATCCGAGCGACATTGGAACGAATGGCAGATTAAGATACTGGGCCATCCCCATACCGTTTATCGAAAGAGAAGTAGCCCCGAGCGGCAACAAGTCAGATCCGAAGGTATTGGTAGATATATTTTATACTAATATATTTTCTTCTAGGACGAGGATCTTTGATCAATCCGATGGTGGGGAACCATCATCAACTGTGGATGTAACTACTCGAACCCGGACGGAAGAGTTAATGGATACTGAGGAAGAGGATTGCACCTTCAGCCCGAAGGTAGCCGAACCGACACGCACGTACGCAATGGATTTAAATCTCAGATTTGACGACTCGGACGATGAAATGATGCTCCGGAAGGATATCACACCGGAACCCGTGAAGACCTCTGTAAAGGATAGCGTGAACGCAATATATCATACCGAGAACATGGTGAGCGATAAACAAAACGTGATTGGTGATGACGCGAAGCCGACCACCAACCAAGAGCGACGAAACCGAAAATCAAAACGCCAGAACAAGAAAACATTGGTAGCCAAATATACGCAATGTCGGAAGCAAAACGAGGAATTGAAACGTAAGCTGAGACGAGCTCAAAAACGTAATGCGGCCCTGATAAAAAAATGCAAGAAGAAAACCGTGGATGAATTTCTTGATGAAAATGGTTGTACCAAAGCAGCAGCAAGGGCACTGGTAAAACTTCAACTGCACCGCCCGAACGCCCCATACGCAGGAGATGAAAAAGATTTGGCGAAGCAGCTGTATTATTACTCAGCTACGGCGTACAAGCGTTTGCTAAAAGCAGGATGCTCGCTTCCATCTGTGAGCATCGTAAAGCTATGGATCTCGGAAATCGACATAGAGCCCGGATTTTGTCCCATCATCTTCGACAAACTGAAAATAAAGCTGACACAACTGCCGCCCATCGAAAGAATCTGCTGCCGGAAATGGGATGAAATGAGTATCAAAGCTTTTGACGAATATTCGGTAAAATACGATCTTATCGAAGGACGCGTGCATTACGGGCCCAAAGACGGTCGTCGCAAAGAAAAAACTCGTTATGCCCTCGTCTTCTGTTTGGATAGCCTGAATGCGAAAAACCCATGGCGCCAGTTAATCGCCTATTTCTTAACGGCACCGGGAATGGGAGCGGCCACATTGCACGAGCTTTTACAGGAGTGTTCAAAGAGGCTTCACGAAGTTGGAGCAAAAGTGGTCCTGACAACGTGCGATCAAGGATCTACCAATCAATCGCTCTACTCATCAAAGCTCGGTGTAAAATGCACTGCAACGTTGGAATTCGAATGTGCAGGACAAAAATACTTCGCGTCGTACGATTTCCCACATCTGGTCAAGCGTTTGATGAGCCTACTCCGGAAACACAAGGTACTGTATTGTAATGGTAATATCGTTGCTTCGTACGCTGACTTCGTGAATACGTGGAATTTCGACTGTGGCAGCACTACTTCCAGGTTGTCGTCTCACATTACACCAGCTCATATTGCGCCTTCTCCTTTTAAAGCGATGAACGTAAAGGTCGCATTTCAAATGCTCAGCCACAAGTACGTCGCGGCAATATTGATGGCGGGCGAAGACCCGTGCGGCCTCAAGAGCACAACCTGGAGGGAATCTGCTGCTTTCGCAGAGAGAATGAATGAGGTTATTGATGCATGCAATGCGTACCAGTTGATTTGTCACAATCCTGCAAAAAGGCCGCTGTCGGATCGGAATCCAAATATCGAAAAGATTTTGGAGGATTTTATAAGCTGAGCTTCCGACTGGGAGGTAGAAGATGACAAGACGGGTCGCATGAGAAAAATTCCGTGTTTGGTAGGTTTGCCGCTTACCGTTACAGCAATTTTAAAAACGTATCACCAGGTTAAAGAAGAACATCCGGATTTCGAACTGGCAGCGGCTCTTTGCAATCAGGATTCCGTCGAACATTTCTTTTCGAAACTGCGGGTTCGGGGGGGGGGTTACAATTCGAATCCAACGGCGAGAATGGTCCGATTGAGTATTAGGCACATCCTCTCGACTGGGTACATTGGCACGACTGACGCGGGCAATGTAAATTGTCCTGAGGCATCGGCTCTTCTCAATCCGACCAGTCTCGTGACGATGGCATTTGAGAAAACGGACGATCTAAGTTTAGATCCTATTTGCCTCGAAGAAGAAAATCCGATCGCTGACGTTTCTACCGCATCGGATACCATCGAGCAATACACGGACGAAACGCAACGTAATCTTGTTGATCATGAAAACGTAACCCTATATGAAAACATGCGATCGTTTTTTTTGCCGGTTACATTGGGCATCGGAACCTGCGGAAAAAACCGTGTGAAAATTGTCGAGTTGACATGCTGAAAACACCTATGGAGAACTCGTCGCCAGAAGAGATGTACATCGAATTCCGGGAGTACGAAAACGTCGATATCGATGCTCCGACCGTCACAAAATTGAAGCGACCGACCGAAAAAATTGCGGCAATTGTAGGAGCCCAGCTGAAGGCTTTACGCGGGACTTTGGGAGGACCATTGGCATTCAGACGGCCTCGTACGAAACCTCACAAGCGCTATCGAGTTAGCCACAGCACCGATGTTTCCGGAGTGGTACGACCACACTCATCCCTGCAGTGACCATCGGCTGCAGCATTTGCAATTTCTGATCAGGGTTAAAGTATTCTCACAAACTCGAATAAATAATCGCGCCGCGGGAAAAGTTAAAGTTAAATCAAAACCAAACGATAAATTAAAAAAAACTGCAAGGCTTATGAGTTCGTTTAATTCTTGATCTTTTGAAGTTAAAGTTGTTTGCTATCGAAGGCTTGTCGAGCTTGACTTACATTATGTAATACATATATAACTTATGAGTAGCGTCCAGATCCAGGTCAAACTTGCGGTCGTTTTTTCCCTGTGATAAATAACATATTTATATAATAATATATACTTTCAGTAATACAATTACTCTTTCGTTTCTAATTTTTTGTAGCTTTCGATTTTTTTCGTCCTTGTCAAATAAATGTATTTGAAACCATTGCAATTTTTCGGAGCGTAATTTATCGGGCTGCGTCGAAAACATCAAATTTTATTTATTAGATTCACCAACCTTAGAACTTTACAACGTACTTCTCGCAGTGATCGGTCGTAGTTTGAGGCTTCGTACAAACCTAACATATCATTTCAAGTGCAATATTGATTAAGGATAAGGGAACGATCTCATAAACTGTTTAACTAATTGAAATACAGATGTCAACAAATCGTATATGATGTGTATTTTAACGTATTTTATGTTACAGGTTTCAAAACTCGTCAGGAAGGTCCTCATATCGCTTCGCACGAATTTGGGTCAGGCTCGAAATTCGGAACGAGCAGCGTTCGGAAAGGCCAAAATTCGGGACGCGCAATGCTCGGGACGAAAATGGTCGGAACGGTCAAAAGTTCCAATATTATATATAGTTATAGTTGTGTACCTCGTTCGCCGGCCGCGTGACTACATTGTTCGACTTTCGAGCTTTCCTACGCCTAAACTATCAATGTTAGATTCATGCCGTCTGGGACTTCTTTCTAGGAAATCCAATTCTCTACAACATTAGTCATGTAAACTTTTGGTCTATATAGCGTTGTTCAGCCAGCGTTTGCACGGGAAGATGAAAATGTATTGATTTTCTTTAATTTTTGTATCTTCCCGTCCAAACGCTGACTGGACAACGTTATATAGACCAAAAGATTACATGAACAATGTTGTGGAGAATTAAATTTCCTACAAAAAAGTCCGCGACAGCATGCATCTATCATTGATAGTTTACGCGTAGGAAAGCTCGAAAGACGAGAAATGTAATCACGCGGCCGGCGGACGAGGTACGCAACTATACCTATATATAATATTCTAACTTTTGACTGTTCCGAGCATTGCGCGTCCCGAATTTTAGCCCTTCCGAACGTTGCTCGTTCCGAGTTTCGAGCCCAACCCGAATTTCGACCGGTCGAATTATGTGCTTGGCCGACCAATCAACAATCTTATTATTAATGCAGGGAAACTTCGATTTTCCACTATTAATATTAATTGTAATGATATTGGCCGTTGAAAAAAGCCGAAACGACTAATAAAGGCTCTCTGAGTCTTTCTTAGTCGTTTCGGCTTTTTTTTCGACAATATAATCTTTGGATGAACCAGTTTTATAAAAAAATGTTATTTCCCGATCGTCTGAATAGCCTGGTGGTAGAGCGTTGTGTAGAGCGTTGCGTTGCGGGACTGGACGTTCGGCGCTCGAGCCAGCAAGACGTACTTACCGTGAGCTCGAGATTAACGGCCAATTATACTGGCCTTTCGTGGGGTACGATTAGTGTTTCGCGTGGCTCGATCATTTTATAAAAACGTTTTTTTACGTTTGTCTCTCCGATATGGAGATCGTGTTTAAAGACGTGAAAGTATAAAAAAAAAACATTCGTTCTGGTTATCTGTGAACTATATCCCGCGTAAGCGGGGCAAACGCTTTTAAAAAAAAAAAAAAAAAAGACAAATAAATATATAAAATCGGTGATGGCCAACAGTTCGTCCAAACGACAGTTGCCAATAGAACATTCGGACGATGGGGTTACACCCTCTACATCAACACGTGATTTTCGTGATAAAAAAATACCTAGGTTAAGTTCATTGCAACTTGACGCACTCTTTAAAGAAGCGCGTCTAGATGCGAAAATTTCGAAACCGGGGACCAATAAGGTCGCGCCGAACCTCGCGGCTGCGCGCAAGAGCCGCGCACCGCCAACGACAATTTCAAATGAAGCAGCACACGAAACACCCAACGAACTGGACGAAGACCCACAAGAACCATGGGCCCTGCCCAGAAAAGTAAACAAAGAGCGACGATCGGTGAGTACACGAAAAAAATCTGACTCGAAACAGAACGAAAATCGGTTTGAAATATTATCGGACGAAAGTGATATGAATCTCGAAGAGCCTGACCCTGAATCGACGGGGGCCATAAATCATGACCGGGTAGCAGCAAAACCAAAAAAAATTTCCAAACCGCCGCCGATATTCACAACAAACTCGAACATCAACGATATAATAAAATTAATTACGAGCGCCAGCGTCCCCAAAGACGGCTTCACGATAAACGAACCGGTCCGAGGCAACACCACGATTTACGCAAAAGACCTCGAAAAATATAACGTTATCATTGAGGAGATAAAAAAAAGACATACATTTCTATACCTACACACCCAAAGGACTTAGACCCAAATCGATAATCATTAAAGGGATAAGAGGCGACTTCACTCCGGAAGACATAAAACAAGAAATCGAAAGTCTCAATATTCATGATGTACACATCATCAGCGTCGCCAAATTTTACTTCAACAAATCTCAGCCGGATTCTCACCATCTCATCTTGCAACTAGCGAACAATAGTCTGACCTCCGAACTTTTCAAAATAAAATCACTCGCTTATCAACGCGTGCGTTGGGAACACTCAAAACGACCGAAAATCCATCAATGCAGAAAATGTCAACGAATATGCCACGCGAGCCGTAATTGCCACTTAAAACCGCGATCTGTCAAGTGTGCAGAATCCCACAACATCGGGGAATGTAACATAGCCCAAGAAGCCGACCGCTCATCTCTAAAATGCGCCAACTGTGGACAACTCGGGCACCCAGCTTCTTATAAAGGCTGCCCCTATATTAAATTCGTCATGGGCCAAAAAAAAGACAATCAAATCATCAAGCAAAACGCAACTTACACCAAACTTAAACAGATACATTCACAAACTAAGCCCAACATCTCGTTCGCTCAAGCCACGAGAAATATACCATCACAACAATTCGCACCGGCATCAGCTAACATCAATCCACCAAAAATAATCAGCAACAACAACATCACTACTCCGCACAACGCTACCCAACCGCCTGACTGGATCCACGACCTTCGCCGCGACATCGCTATACTCGTAGCTGATCAACTTAAAAACCTCGCCGAACAAATCGCCTCCAATACCAGTAAAATTGAATTCTTATTTAACAGTTTTGGTAAATATGCCGAATCGGGGCTCCACCTGAAAAGTGCTCCAATTTTTTTTATTTTATTCTTTACCACTAGTATGTAGTATCCCAAGTAATATTGAGGGGGCGCAGCGCTTTGGCCCCCTTAAAAAAATTTAAAAAGTGGTGATATTGAATGGTTCGAAGGAAATTAAATTGTCCCTTCAGTCGTAACGTAGTCGTAAACCAAGTACCGAAACACACACACACACACACAAACACACACACACACACACACACACACACACACACAAGCATACACGTCAGACAGTCAGAAGCCAAGGGTAGTCCGAAAAAATGTAAACAAGAGGCAATACAAGCATATTTCACAGAGAAATGTTATTATCAAAATTAATAACAGTTAGTATACACGTAGAAATGAATTGTGACGGATGTACCGTAACTCTTACAGAAGCGATAATTAAATTTCAAAATCGTGCAGATAGCATCGCTTTTATACAAGATCATGGTGTATTAGAACGTGAAGTTTTATGTGCGTCATGTGGAAACCCTGCCACTCTTTACGAAAGCAGTCTTATGTGGCGTTGTCAAAGACGTCATGAGGAGTTGAAAAACAAAAAAATAATTTGCAAACGATGCAATTTTAAACAATCTCTCCGAACAAAAACTTGGCTCCGTAATGCTAATTTATCACCGGAGAAATGTTGCACGTTTCTGGCATATTTCATGCTTCTGAATCCACCTCATGTGAATTTTCTCATGAACGAATTGAAAATAAATACACATACGGTATGCGATTGGTCCAATTTTGTTCCTGAAGTTTTGGAATTTTGGGTCATTCGCAATTCACCGGCTAAATTGGGTGGCATCGGCAAGATTGTCGAAATAAACGAGGCAAAATTTGGAAAAAGAAAATATAATCGAGGCCGCATCGTCGATGGCGAGTGGGTGTTTGGTGGATTTGAGCGGGGTTCCAAAGAAGTATTCATGGAACTTGTACCGGATCGAAGTGCAGACACTTTACTGCGGATTATTAAAAGAAAAATCGAGCCTGGGACAACAATTATGTCCGATTGTTGGAAGGCATATCAATGCCTTGAGAGAGAAGGTGTTCATGATTTATATGGATTTTTTCACTTTTGTTATGCTTCAGTGTTATTTCATATATTCTATATATATATATCATGGTATTTTCAGGATTCAAACACTTGAGTGTTAATCACCAGATGAATTTTGTCGATCCTGACTCTGGGGCCTTCACGCAAAATATAGAACGGACATGGCGTGATGCTCGTTCCATTATTCCGAAATACGGCCGGAGAAAATATCTTATGAGTGGATACATCGCAGAATTCTTGTACCGTCGAAAATTCCCAGACCATACTGAACGTCTGCACTCGCTGTTGACAGCGATTACTGATTTTTTCAAAATGAGAATCGATGATGAATAAATTCGTTTTCTAATTTAAATTCGTTTAATCAATCTCTATGGTGTTAAATGCCATGCGAGATCATATTACAGCATCTTACACCATTGCTGAGTGATAAGAAACATTGGAAAAAAAGTTGGAGCACTTTCGAGGTAGAGCCCCGATTCGGCATATTTACCAAATCATACCATATAATTCTCAACAACGCCATCAACAATAGCTACTTCCCCTCTATTTGGAAAAAAGCTAAAGTTTTACCGATTTAAAAAAAAAACAAAGACCCTACTGACCCCGCTGGTTACCGTCCCATCAGTCTTACGCCAAGCGTAAGCAAAGTCTTCCAGGCGATAATAAATACTAAGATCGTAGCTACATGCAAAGAGAAAAACATCATTCCCTGTGAACAATTTGGTTTCAAGCACCTACACTCCACAGTTCACGCATGCCACAAGCTTTTATCCGACCTCAATAGCCTTGTCTTAAAGAGCAAACTGATAGGAGCTGCCCTCCTCGATCTCGAGAAAGCTTTTGATTCCGTCTGGCTGAATGGCCTGCTTTATAGACTGAAAAAAAAAAGTTTTCCGACATGGTTAATAGACATAATATGGGATATGATTTCAAATAAAACTTTTATTACCTGGAACGGCAACACCACCTCTACCGAAATTTTCAAAATAAACGAAGGCTTACAACAGGGAACGGTTAATTCTCCCATCCTCTTTAACATCTTTTTATGCGATCTCCTGAGGTTATTCGACCTGAACGGAGCGAGCAACGCCTCGGCCTTAGCCTTTGCTGACGACCTTATCGTTTATACGCACGGAAACAATGCCGATAACATACGAACAAATCTCGAAAACATAGTAGAAAAAATAAATCGATATTTATTAGCCTGG
The DNA here is from genome assembly GCA_963662125.1 of Diplazon laetatorius. Classification (NCBI taxonomy): domain Eukaryota; kingdom Metazoa; phylum Arthropoda; class Insecta; order Hymenoptera; family Ichneumonidae; genus Diplazon; species Diplazon laetatorius. Next base: position 7,826,325 of record OY759165.1, on the reverse strand, counting down.
AATTTGCGCCTAAATCCAAGTAAATGCGAAACCATATTATTCCGCAAACCGCTCCACTTTATAACCTCGAAAGCTAAAAAAGGATGTAAAAATTTTCAAATACAAATAACTAAGCCAGGTACCAACATTAAAGAGACCGTACCACATAAAAAAACCGTTAAATATCTCGGAGTTCACGTCGACTATTTATTACGTGGGAATAACCATATAGACGTGCAACTAGCAAAAGCTCGAACTGCCTTTCAAACCAACAGTCGTCTATTTCACAACAGTCACATATCGTCCAGAACGAAAAATATTTTATACATGCTTTTAATCCGCCCTATTATAACTTACGCTGCACCGATCTGGTGGAACTGCAACCACACCACATTTGAAAAACTGAGAGCATTCGAACGCAAATGCTTAAGAGCGTGCTTAAAAATATATCGTTCATATCACTCGGAATTCCAGCACTTTGTCTCCAACAAAAGAATTTATCCACTCTCCAACATCCCACGCATCGACAATTTTTGCATCCACATCACCCGGAATTACTTTAGTAATCTACCGGAAATAACCAACCCAGTCTTACAAAGTCTTAGTAAACAAAATATACCCCTAATCAAAAGACAATTACAAAAAGGCTACCCCACGCCTTAAACGTTTACCTATTGCGATAGAATAGGATTAGTTCAAAATGAAAACAACATCCCTATATTATACCATTGGAGAAAAAATAGGGCCGACAAAAGAATTGCGCTGAACCCAAGCGACTTCAATAATCCACAAGATCGGTTCAAATTCTCGACTGACCTATCTAACAAAGATTACAACGACTTCAGCCGCCTTAATTTTAATAAATTCTGGTGGTTGAACCCCGACGCAGCCTATATGGCGGAGCTCAAACTGCGAAAACAGCAATACGTATTAGGTTTAAGACGATTAAGAGCGAACGATCACTAACATTAACCTAGATTCGAGGAGCACAATTATTTTTAAGTAGGAGCACAATTTAGTTATATTACTCGCGCGCGTTAATTTATAAGACCTAAGTACCTGTTACACCTATTTTAGACTTAAGGTAGTACCCTACATAGGAGACTTTACTGTCCGATTTTCATGAAACTTGGCATACTTATGGGTATTGATGAGAAAAAGGCCCAGTTAAATTTTTATGGCCCTCCGGAGCACGAGAAAAAAGATATCAACACTTTAATTTTTACACGTTTAACATTGAGCCTTATGGAAAATCACGCTAAATTTGATATAATACAAAAAGTCGCTGTCAGATTTTAATGAAAACACTTGAGCTGCAAGTTTAATATTCGGGCAACATTTTGGGCACTTGACCGTAAAGATCAACAGACTGTGACGAGAATAATAAGCAAATAAACATCGGAAAATATCGTCTCTCTCTCTCTTTCTCTCTAATCGACATCATACCACGCGTCTTTGTCGAACACAGGTACTACGTAATTCATTTGGAGATGGTATAGCTTTAGGCTTGCTTTGACTCTTACGGTTTGTGTGATACTACCTTAAGGTTCACACCATATCAATTGTACACAGTTAATTTATATTTATTTATATATATATATTTTTCTTTTATTTATTTATTTATTTTTTATCACTAGTTCTAAATTTATTTATTTTAACAAACTTTTCGAGGGGTTTTTTTAGGCGACCTTTACTTTTTCCCCTAATAACGTGCCAATTTGGCCAGAGAATGTATTGCCCTGCGCGGCATTAAAAATCCGGGAACCGAATTCACAGTCATCGCGACAGAACCCGTCCCCCCTGTAGCGCCGCCTACGCGCGGTCAAGGGGGAAATACTTATATATTGTCGGCTAATTTTTCTATTATGTTTATTAATGCCATTATGTATGCATGTACCCAAGTTCAAAATAAACATTTAAAAAAAAAAAAAATGTAGAGCGTTGCGTGGTACCGCTAGCTACCCGAGTTCAAATCCGGCATATGCAATATTTTTTTTTTCTTCTTCAATTCTCACTATATATTCATCTATTTATATATTTAACATTATTATTATTATTATTATTATTATTATTATTATTATTATTATTATTATTATTATTATTATTATTATTATTATTATTATTATTATTATATTGATAATAACGTTAAATATATAAATAGATGAATATAGTGAAGCGAGACAGCATGCGATTTTCTATAAAAAAGGATGAGGGTCATAGCAAATCGCATTCAACGCGATGAGCTACGACCACTCGGAGGCAAAGAGCTCGAGTGAGAATCAGTGAGAATCACGAGTAGGACTTTTAAAAGTGCGAGGGAAAAACGTAAACACCGTCTCTGCGTAAGCCCATAACGTCGATGGCTCACGGGGGCGGAGCCTTGGCGCTCTGCTGTCGACGAGGCAACGGCGCGCGGCGGAGAAGCATACCCCACCAATTCATCAATTATGTCCTCGAGAGCTGCAATAGCGCGCGTTTGGAGGATCACACTTTAGCCGATATAGCTGGAAACTGAAATACCGCCCGAGTCGCGGGTTTTGGGGGATCACACTTAACAGGGTTCGGCATCTGGCCGCTACAATTTAGCGCCAACGGTCTGACGTTTTGCCGCCGCCTAGAACGGTGGCATTGGCCATCGCCCAATTCATCTCTGCGCGAGCTAATCAAAAATCGATCGACTCCGTCGGTAATTTGCCAGTTGGATTATTCACGCTGACTGTGTGCGCGCGAGCGCAATCCAACGGGCACCCAAGATTGCGTGGTTGAGAAGCACCAGCCCCTACGGGCATCTCGGAGTTTCGAATTTCGCCGGCAGGTTCGCACGGTCTTTCATCTCAACCACTAAAAAGGCCTCCTCCAGACATCTCCCAACTCATCTCTGCCCACGGGCAGTTACCGCGACGTCAAATATCACGACGAAAGCGCCCCGCGCCACGCGCGACCCGTGTCGAAAGCTCCAGCCAGGAGCGGATAGCCACCGAGACCGAGCGTGACACCCCGTATCGCGACGAAGGCGCCCCGCGTTACGCGTGACCCGCCGCGCAAGCTCCCGCGAGGAGGGGGGAGCCATCGAGATCGACCGACCATCGATTAATTGATCGACGAGGTACCGGAGGGCGGCACCGTACGGCGTCGAGAGCACGCGCGCGCAAGCTCCGCCGAGCGTATCGAGAGACATCTCTGCCGGGAATACGAACCCACGTGAGCGCGCGAGGATATTGCGAGAGTGAGCGCGAAAAGCCCGTGTGCGCGAAGCACGGCAAATTGTACGCGAAAAATATCCGAAAGAGAGCGCGACGATCTGTCGAATTTCTACGGCGCAACGTATGAATGCGAGGAGAACGAGAATAATTATCTGTCATTTCATCTGTTTGGAGAATAAACCCTACTTTTACCTACTGCCCGTGTAAAGACATTTCTTTGCGTGCTCAAGACCCTATAAAAATTAAGCAACAAGGACATACAGTTACACAATATTAACAATTGGTTTGTGGTAAAATGATCAAAATTACTTACACGTTTAGCTTTTTTACGCTCTTAGATCCTCGTTGACGTTCTGCATAGATTTCCTTCTTTTTTATTACTTGCAATTTCAAATTTACTTGCGGAAGTGCCCGCAATGACGAATTCAAATCATTGTATTGATCAATCATATTAGGTTTAGCACTCGCACATTGATGGTGAGTCTTACCCGAATCAATATTTATAGATATTATACCGCTTTTCGAACTAAATGATTCTCATAAGCACACGAACTTTCATCACCACGTGAATCATTATCCAGCTCATCTTTTTTTCTTGTTCCTGATCTTGATGCTTGATGGTATTCAGCATTGTTCTCTACATTTGAATTACTTGAACATTTTGAACCGTTTATTGGAACAATATCTGATTCTGTTGAAAAAAACGAATTTACGAGATTATTATTTACTTAATTTTCTTTAATTCATTGAAAAATTATTCTCCGTTTGTTTGATTCTATATTTAATAATTAATTGTACATTAACATGAATTGTTGTTTATAATTATTAATCACGATGAAATGAAACTAACCTTCGGAAAATCGATATCTCGATGTATATTTTCTGTCGCTTCATGCACATCAAAATAAAAAACATTTGCTGTTTTGTTCACCATAGTGACTGCAGTGCCCATGTGCTCGTTTTCCTATGAACTCACCGGCTCTCTTTGTTCTTTTCCACAGTATTGTTAGAAATATAACGCAAACGTTAAACGCTTAAAACACGTTATATAAGAAGTTACACTTCAATAATTTCAATATCATAAGTTTCAATAAATTCTCATTCTAACGATCCTGTGCTGATATTGCTGTAATCGACAGAGAAGAACGTCGAAAGAATTTCCTACTGATTCGTCGTTGACATCCTCGTCATCCGTGTCACCGCCATCACAGTGGGGCGAATGAGGAAAAAATTCGATTTCCCGAAAGTGGGCATTGTTTGATTCACTAATCGTTTCTTATAGAAAATTGGTTGCAGAACCCAAGAACGATAGCCATTTATCAAATATAATTAGTTTAAGCCTGAAGTCTGCTCTCCGAAGTTGAAATTTAGTGGAAATGGATAAAACTATAGGTTGTTGTAAATCATCCGTTGACGTTCAGATTTAATTTTTTAAAAACGATCCCTACATTTTTGTGATAGGAATATACCCAAAAGGAGTGTTAATACATTGATCGGGCAGGAGAAACAGGATACGATGTCTTTTTCAGGTAAAAGACTCAATTTGGCGATTATATTTGGTCTCATCAAGTTTCAAAGACGTGCGACATTCGGCGAAGTTGTGCCGTTGTTTTTGATCAATAGTATACAGCATAAGGTTCAACTTCCCGCAAGGAACGTATCCGAAAACGACCGAATTCGGCTTCTGGATTTATTTGAAGCGCGAAGGTGATAGAGAACAAAACGTTCAATAGCGATCTAGTGTGCGATATCTCTGACTGGCCACTTATATAATCAGGCGAAGTTGTGCCGTTGTTTTTGATCAATAGTATATAGCATAAGGTTCAACTTCCCGCACGGAACGTGTCCGAAAACGACCGAATTCGGCTTCTGGAGGTATTTGAAGTGCGAAGGTGATAAATAACAAAACGTTCAATAGCGACATAGTGTGCGATATCTCTGACTGGCCACTTGTATAATCACAACCGCGTTCACTTTTTCCTCTTTATACTTGCTTCATTAAAGGACAACAATAGCGTGTCACGTCAGGCCAGTGAGCCATAGGTACTCAGCAAGGCTCTTGAGCGCGCCAGCAGTGCAATGTCCGATGACATCTCCCTAAGTCGTTTGGTTTTGGTTGATTTAATTTTCAGTGGAACTGGAAAATTCGAAGCGTTTTTGGAGACACAGTTTCCACATCTCAGTGAAAATGAGCTCCACTGTATTGTAAGGCAATACCAAAAGACATTTTTGCCGCAATTCAAATCGCGATATCGTGCAGTGTGTTACAAAAAAGATCTTTTTCGCCATAAGCACCGTGATTGGTTAGAAGGTATTTTCCAAGTGAAACTGTCATGTGGCGCTCGCACTGGTGTATGCGTGGAGGAATCTTCTACCAGACAAAAGGGAAGACCAGTGAAGGGTTTTGAAGAATGCTGTGATCGCAGCAAGAGGAACAAAATTCGCGAACTTCGGGACAGTTTCCCCCAACCCCTTATAGATGCCTCGTCATCGTCATCCGCAACGTTATCTTCAACACCCTCAACTTTTGACCCTGATTCTGCATTGGCCTTAGTAATTCAAGCAAAACTTACTAAAGACCAGTATGAAATTCTGCGGAAAGCCACTAAAGACATCGGTCACAATATCTTCCCTTCATATAAGAAAGTGGGTGAAGCGAAAAAAAAGTGTTACCCTGAGAACGTAACTGCGAATGAAACTTCTGCTCGTGTTCCACTCCAAGATCTACTAGATCATACGTGTGAGAGGATGTTACAAAGTGACCCAACATTAAAAACCGTGTTCCAAGACCATCAACTTACTTTGCACGCCAAATGGGGATGTGATGGTGCAAGTGGACAAAGCCGATACATGCAGAAATATACAGAGTCTGAGAAAGGTGTTTCTGACGAACACTTATTTCTAACGTCAGTGGTGCCTTTGAAACTTGTTCGACAAGAAGACGAAAAAACCGTTTGGAAAAATCCACGACCGTCTTCAACCCGATATTGCCGAGTTCTTCAGTTTTCCGCCCAAAAAGAAACTCCTGAAGTAGTGAGGGAAGAACGAAATCGCGTAGAAAGTGAAATACGGGAACTTCGAGACACGCAAATCGAATGTAACGGATACCTGATTAAAATTAATCATATTTTGTACTTCACCATGATAGATGGGAAAACCGTGCAAATTGTTACGAATACGAGCTCCTGCAGCAATTGCACAATCTGCGGGTCAAAGCCATCTGAGATGAATCAGTTGTCAAAAGTACAACTCAAACCATCAAACAATGAATCGCTCAAGATGGGGATGTCAACCTTGCACGCGCGAATCCGCTTCATGGAGTACATCCTACACTTGGCCTACAATCTACCCTTCAAAGCTTGGAGGACATCCTCACTGACTGCCGGAATAAAAAAAGAAACTAAAACGTATATCCAAGATCAGTTCAAAGAGAAGTTGGGACTACTCGTGGACATCGTTAAACAAGGAAGTGGGACAACTAATTGTGGCAACACCTCTAGACGCTTCTTTGAAAACTATTCTGTCACTGCCGAAATAACGAAAATTGACGAAAACCTAATCAAACGATTAGCAACTATTTTGGAAGTGATATGCTGCAATTATTATATTGACGCGGATAAATTTCATGATTACGCGCTTCAAACAGCGCAAATGGCTGTTAAACTGTACCCTTGGTACTATTTACCCGCAAGCGTGCACAAAATTCTTATGCATGGCAAGGAGATAATTGAAAATTGCACTTTACCGATAGGCTCCTTATCCGAGGAGGCTCAAGAGAGCCGCAATAAAGACTACCGATTTTATAGGTCACACAATAGTCGCAAAACTTCGCGGACGGCAACAAATGAAGACATTTTTCATATGTTTTTGATGTCATCAGACCCTCACATAACGCATTTACGCCCCGAACCAAAATCAAAAAACTTTCTGATCAGCGAGGAGGCAAAACTCTTGTTGAAAAATACTGAATAATTTATTTTTGCTGGGTTTCTAGGATTTTTGGTTTCTTTCTCATTATTATTGGTTTATCATTTATTTTATTACGTATCAGAAGTTAAAAGATTAAAAATGTTCCTACGCCAGAGATTCTGCCAATAATGTTATTAATCATAAAAAAAATTAAGATGCTAAAATAAATTGTTTGACGACGTGATTTTTTTATTTTATCGATGTCTTCTTACCTTAAGCATCAAGCATCTCACTTTAAACAGTGTTGGGGGGGGGGGGTGAAATGGTCGGCTTGGGCAATAGCAAAGCTTTATTATTATCTTCACATCCATTTTTTTGAATGTCGATTCGGTAAATTGTCGCAAAAAAGGAGCAAACTTTTATCTCTAGATATCTTCAAGCAAGATTTTCGGTGATTTCTCATGAAAATAGCAACTTGCCATCTTCTTTATGCATATATTCATGATCAGCGTGCAATTTCATATGGAAATGGATTTTTCAGATATTTTCCCAAAAAATAGCGTTTTGCCCGACTCTATTTTCTCCATAAATTTACTCGTTTCCTTTGAAATTTCGCTACAAAACAGTGGAACCGAATGTAATTTTTTGTCCCGCGTCGAATGAGACCATCCCCAGGTCGATGCGTTAATCAGTTCTCGAGATATTCCATTTTTTCCGCTTTCCGGTCAATCTGTCCCACTGTGCGCCAGTAAAAAAACGGGCAGCTTATGGCAAATCGACGGAACGTCCAGCAGTTTTAAAGGTGACACGACATAATATCACAGTGAAAATTTCACACGACTGAATATCACACAGACAAAATATCCCATGGAAAAATATAACACAGACAAAATATCATATGGAAAAATATCATGATATCAAATACCACACTAGCATATTATCACATGAAAAAATATCACACCGGCAAAAAATAATTATTTTCAATCGTAAAACCTTCAGCCACGCAGTTGATTCTATCAAAAGCAGTAATGTAATTGTGTTAACTAAAGTTTTGCGCTGGATATTGTGATATTATATGACATCCTGTATCCTCTATTCTTAAATCTGTAGTATGACGAAAACACAGAAAGTATACGTGAGTGAAGATGATTGCTAACGTTGAGGGTCTATTGTCTGTTCATCGCCGATATGATTTAGTATCGATTGGGTAGACGAACGACGGCTATAATGACATGTCGTTTGAGTTTATCTTAGTCGCTCTTAGTGGAAGATGGAAGAAGCCGCTCTTAGTGGAAGATGGCTATGTATACTCGCGACATCGTGAAGCTGATGATATAATTTCCTGGCGTTGTACTTTACATATGAGCAGAAATTGCAATTGTTACATTCAAAGTACTTCTGATAAATGAACCGATAACTAAGGATATTAACTCGTTCTGATTATGCGGTGCGTGTGACTATAGATTACATCACTTCAGTTTTGAATGATTATTTTATAATTAAGATAAAATTATTGATAATAAGCTTGATCATAATCATTCCACGAAACTATCGCGATTACGATGTGCGACTGGAACGTGTAGTTATGGGATACGTTTGCAAGAATGTATTGGAGTAAATATCGCATAAAGAAAAACATCGCATATAATTTTCCATTGTAAATGATTTTCGATATTTATCATCATATATCATCTGCAAAAATGAGGAAAATAAAATATTTTTAAAAAGTGATCATATTTCGGGGTTGTTATATTTTTCAATGTGATTTGATGTCTATGTGACATTTTTTCCGTGTGATATTTTTTCCATGTGGTATTTTGTCGGTGTGATATTTTGTCCGTGTGATATTTTGTCCGTGATATAGTGTCGATGTTCTTTTGTCGTGTTCTATAACGTCGTGGAACCGTTTTAAAGAGGAGGCGAACATTCTTCAAACACCACAATAGGTACACAATGTATAGCAATAAAACTGTCCAATAGAATGACCGACCAGTTATATTTGAAATAATGATTTTATATAAATCAATTATTCAGTCGGATTTTGCACAAGTTTTTCTTAACACCGAATCGAAGTAAAACAACAGAAATTCAGAATTTCATAATCGAAAAAAAATTCATTGATTTTTACATTTTTCTCTCAGCGTGCCCATGTAAAATCAAAATCATGTAATTTCATAAAAAATCGAGAAGTCAAATTTTCGTACGATTCAAATACTTACTGTTCATATTTCCTATGTAATAATGAAGTAAAAGAAGATAGCAAAGAGAATAAAACGTTACTTGATTGCCGTTTGGAAAGGAAGTCTTCCACACCGCAGTGAAGTAAAGTTGAAGTGTGAAATAAAGTATTTCTTTCTGTGATCCGTCAGAAAATATTCCGTTTATTCGCAGTAAAAAATTACTTGAAACTAACATCAACTTTTTTATCAAGAAAATTCCTGTTCCAAATTCGATTTTAATGAATAGAAAAATATTAATAATTGCTCATACAGTCAAAAATTACGAGTTTTCGATTTTTTCCTCTATTTCGTACCATGAGACGTTCCATCGTGCCAAATTTTAAAATCCTAGATGCATGGGAAGTACCCGATAGGTTTACATAGCCAGTTCACAGACGGACGGAAAGTGGTTGGATAAGGGTTCCGTATTTACCATTTAGAGGTACGAAACCCTAAATGCGGATTTTAGTAATGAATAGAATATATATTGAATTGTGTTCATTTATTTTCTCGGTGCAGAATTTTGATGCCCAACTTATATGCAATGAAAGTGATAATTATTTTTGTATTTCACATCTACAGCCTTCTTCAGGAAATACCGCAACGATAATTACAACTGAAAACGGTACTCATAGTACCGATGCTGATGGCATGGAGGAAATCGTCAGTATCCAAATGAGTACCAGTGAGGATTCTCCTGGGATATCCAACGACATCAATAAGGTTTCTACGACGACAGAGACCACGGGAACAACAGCGACGACAATGTTGCAGTCAACGATGACACAATCGGAAGTAATAGAGATGATGACAACGATGATACCGCGGAGTCTAATGAATCAGGAGAAGAGGAAGATAATGTCAGTGTTGCGATAAGTTCAGGAAGCCGCCTGAGATTGTTTGATCGGAGAAGGAAAAAAGGGATCTTGGCGAATAAACAAGTACACGTGATTATATATATATATATATATATATATATAAGGATATAGTTTTTATTGAGTAGTTCTTTACGTGCCTCTGACTTTGGTCACGACAAAGCAAAGACTGAAAGCAGCGCTTCTCGAACACGGTTTTCTCGTGGGCACGCGTCGAAGCTTCGAGCCATGGCGGGGCTGCGCGCGCATGCGAGACCATGGTTACAAGCACGCTAGTCATACACAATACTTCCGCCGTCTAAGTGCTTGTTAACGCGTACATTCATCATTTCGCGTAAACGTTTGGAACTCTCTTTTGTCAACGCTTTTGTCAGTATATCGGCTATTTGCATTTCTGAAGGGACATACACCGCTTTTGTCTCGTTATTTATTATCATTTCACGTATATGATGATATCGGACGTCGATGTGCTTGGTTCTTTCGCGGAATTCGGGATTTTTGGCTAACTTTATTGCACTTTGATTGTCGATGTTGATTTGAGTTGCACCCTTGCATCGGCGTCCGATATCATCTAACAATCACCTTAACCATACAGCCTCGTTTGCTGCTGAAGACGTCGCCACGTATTCCGACTCAGTGGTACTTAGGTTTACCATCTTTTGTCTGCGAGATGACCATGTTATTGGGCCACTCGCAAAAGTAAATAAATATCCAGTTGTCGACCTACGAGTGTCAACGTCTCCAGCATAATCTGCATCCGAGTACCCGAGTAGTTCGGACTCACTTCCGCCGCTTTGGTATTCGATACCGAAATCTTTGGTTTCTACGAGATAAGCGAAAATTTCCTTTACAGCTTTCCAGTGACTTATCCCGTGATTATTTAAATATTTACTCGCGTTATTTACTGCCAGTGCGATGTCTGGCCTTGAGACGATTGCAAGAAACATAAGCGACCCGACCGCTTCCCGATATGATACATTGCTCACGCTTTCACTCTCTTCGACTGAACCCACAACAACGTGGGGGTCTGCCGGCACACTCACACCCTTTGCATCGCTCATGTTAAATCTCTTCAGGATTTTTCTCACATACTCACTTTGGTGTATAAACACCGTTTTACGCTTTCTATCACGCTCGATTTGTACGCCTACGAAACAGCTCGAATCACTCAACGTAATCTCAAACTCTTGACGTAATTTTGATGTTACTCGATCGAGGATTTCTCTAGATTCGCACGCGATCAGACCGTCGTCTACAAAAAGCGCTAAATACACTTTAACATTATCGGATATCCCGGTGTATATACATTTGTCTGCACTTGTCTCGGAGAACTTGTATTTTTTAAGGAACGCATCGAACTTATGGTTCCAGCACCTTGGGGCCTGTTTGAGGCCATACAACGATTTATTTAATTTGCACACACTCGTATCGTTGCTTGGGACATCTAGTCCCTCTGGAACGTCTATGTGGATGTCTTCAGCCAAGTTCCCGTACAAGAAGGCCGTTTTCACGTCAAACTGTACGAGTTCAAGATCTTCTTGTGCTGTCAATGCCAACAGCAGACGGAGAGAGTCATACCTCACTACCGGAGAGAACGTCTCGGTGAAGTCTATCCCTTCTCGCTGTTGAAATCCCCGCGCACACAGGCGAGCCTTGTATCGAAAACCATTTTCCAAACCGTCAGGCAGCCTTTCAAAAACCCACTTGGAGTCGATCCGTTTTTTTTTCTCGTTCTTGGGAATAATCGTCCACGTTTTATTCTTTTCGTGGGCCCTCAGCTCGTCCTGGATTGCTTCTCTCCATTTTTCCGCGTCTTTGCAGGTGATAGCCTCGTTGAAGTTGGCTGGAGGCTCATATTGCGCCAAGTGCAGCTCCTCGACTTCTTCGATTTCGTCGGACTCGGAACTATTTTCTCTGTACCTCGCAGGTTTCCTCAGAGTTTCTCTATTTTGCAGATTTCGACGCTCGACGGGTGGTAACTCCGGCCTGGGTCGTCTTTGGGCTCCAGCCCCTTGATTACCGACCGCGGGTACAGCAGGTTCGACTCCGTCGTTGGGAGCAACCGGGACGTTACCGACTGCCGGCTCGTCGTTACCGACATAAGGATCAGTTTCCTCTCGGCCCTGCAGTTCTTCTCCTTCACTCCATTCGTCTGTTTCGTTCGATGCCTCGTGCTTACTCGCTTCTGCTGATGGGCTCGTCTCGTTGAATACCACATTCCTTGACACCTTGACGCTTCGCGTCTCTGCGTGATACAACCTGTAATTCTTGGAGTACCCCTCGTACCCCAAGTGCAACACTTTCTTTGACCTCGCGTCAAATTTCTTCGTGATTTTATTTGGAATATGCACAAAGGCTTCACACCCGAACACTTTGACATGACTCAGGTCCGGTTTGGTGCCTGTCCAAAGCTCGAATCGAGTTCCCCCCCCCCCTCCTTACCGATGACACTCGATTTTGTAGATACACTGCGGTGTTAACCGCCTCGGCCCACAGAAACGTCGGCAAGCCTTTGGACTTGATCATCGTACGCGCGCACTCAACAATGCTTCGGTTATCTGGCTCAGATTTGCCATTCTGCTCTGGCGTGTACGGAGCACTCGGTTCGAACTGAATTCCTCTCGATTTTAGGTATTCCCGCATTTTGTCATTACAATATTCGCGATCGTTGTCTGACCGAAACGCTCTCATGGGCTTCGCGAACTTATTAGCGACGAGTCTCTCGTATTCTTTAAATTTTTCAAACACCTCCGACTTGTGTTTGATAAAGTACACGTGGCGGTATCCCGACGCGTCGTCAATGAATGTGATGAAGAACCGCGTGCCCCCTAGAGAAGCTTCGGGAACCGGCCCGCACACGTCGCTATGCGTAAGTTCACCCGGTTTCGTTTTTATTTCTTTTTCGTTTTTTTGAAACGTTAATCGGTGAGCCTTGCCTAGCTGGCAGGCGTCACAGAAAAAATCCGTGTTATTCGACACTTTGACACCTTCTACGAACTCTTGTTTGACGAGATCGGATAACGCGCGCTTGTTCAAATGTCCAAGTCTTTCGTGCCACCTTGAGGGTCGTCGTGGCCACGTTCACTTCGTCAACATTGCGCGCGTTTTTCACTCGAAAGAACATCCGGTAGATTTTGTTCGACTGCATTACGCCAGTCGCGACTGTCGAATTGTTCTTCACTAGGTGTATAAGGTCCCCTACGAATTTTACTTCGTACCCTCGTGACGCGCACTCGCCCACCGAAAAAAGGTTGCTACGCACGGACGGCACATACAGTACGTTCTCGATTCTCGCTTCGCTCCAGTTGCCGTTCACTAGCCTGTCGATAAGTATTGTCCCCTCGCCGGTCACGTCGCACTCTGTATTATCACCGCATGTAATGGTAGAGCCTTCTCTCGACCGAAACTCACAGAACCATTCGCGATGAAAAGTCATGTGCCTCGAGGAGCCACTGTCGCCATACCAGACAGTGCCCGGACAGTTCGTATACCCCCACCACTTCTTATTCGCTCGGCCACGATTCCAGCAAAAGTGCAAGCCGCAATGTTCACACCAATCCATATCCAGCGATGTTCACACATCTGGCTGTTGGCATTGGTTGGAATTGCGCCCGATTCAAACAATTGAATCGCGAGCCTCGATTCAGTGATGCCAGATTAGGGGAAGTTGCTCGAAAAATCTCCCCTCTCTCCATGCATGTTTCGAGCGGCGCGTGAGGAAAAGCGGGCTGGTGACACCGCCCACGGCATGGCATGCAGCGAATAGCGTAAACAGGCGCTCACAGGCGCTCTTCTAGCCGTCCGCCTATCGACTGGCTTGTTCCGATGCGCGCCAACTTTCGAAATTTTAATTAAAATAGTAAATCTAAACTAACACAAACGAACCCCAGCTGACCACCGTGCTCTCCACTGGGTTGACCACCCTGATCCGCCTGATTCATCGGCACTTTCACTTCAAATATCTCAATTGCTGACGACAATCAAAATCGCTTACTAAACAACGATCAAATCTTTGATTACGTATTTTGCTCGCCCCAGCTGATTCAATCTATCCCGCGATTTCGGTGTCAAAGTGACTGTCTCAAAAATATGCCTACAATCCGGTTGTGGTATACATAACATATATGGAGCTATTGACGATATGCTGTATGCATACTAACATCGATCGATTTTCGCTACGCGGCCCAGTTGTACAGCAACAGATAAATCATATTCAACGGTAAACCAGATCGCTTCGAGCGCAGTAATTATTGCAAATAATAAGGCTATAATTTGCAGTCTCTCCATGTTTAAATAATCAAAAATGATTTTGTGATAACAGATCGTTAATTGGGTTAAACTTTCAATTCGATTTTTGGCGCCCATAAAGTCACCGACACTAGCGACGCCGTGTGCGCTGGCATGCAAGTAGCGGACCCGAGAGAGACATTTGATTGGCTCGTGTCGGCTTTAAAAAAAGATGGCGCCAAGGTCAACGATACTAGCGACGCCGTGTGTGCTTGCACGCAAGTAGCAAACCCGAGGCAGACGTTTGATTCGCTCGTGGCACCAAGGTCACCGATACTAGCGACGCCGTGCGTTAAAAATAGGTTCTTGGATGGGCGGGGACTGTTGGAGTAATCTTGCGCTCGCGCGAGCTGTGGGCAGGGCCAACATCTGCGAAGAGGAGCTGGAAGGAGCATCAAATCGGGAAAAAATCTCGGCATCTGTCAAGACTAGTGGCCTCAACCAATTTCCGACGCGATTTTTCTAACAAAGTTTTGGGTTATTTGCGTTCACCTTCCATAGCAGTAATTTTTTTTTTTCATAGTTTTTTTCATAATTCTTCAATTTTCCGTAACAATAATAAACTTGTGTATAGTGTCAAGTGTTTTATAGTTTTAAGTTCACGTTACTCAGAGCGGCAAAATTCAGTTGTGAAAAAATTAAAAACATCGTAAATAACCAATGTATAAATAACAAAATTCGACGATAATAAATAACAATATATATACTATTTTTGTCTTCAATTATTTATCAATGGTATTATTTTATTTATAATTAACGGCAATCAGATGTATAATACACATTTATATATTGTAACCGTATTTCTTTGTTACTTAATTTTTTTATAGGGTCTCGAGCACGCAAAGAATTGTTTTACACGGGCAATAGGTAAAAGTAGGGTTTATTCATGAATCAAATGCAAGTATATACAATATCTTCTCGTTCTTATCACATTCATGCGTTGCGCCGGAAAATTTCGAAAGATCTGCGCGCTCTCTGTCGGATATTTTCGCATACAATTTGCCGTGCTTCGCTCACACGGGCTTTTCGCGCTCACTCTCGCAATCTCGCCGCGCGGTCACGTGGTATCGTACGCCCGGTAACGATGTCCCGCGGTACGCCCGACGGAGCTTGCGCGCGCGTGCTCACGACGCCGTGCGGTGCCGCCCTCAGGTGCCCCGGCGATCAATCAATCGATAGCGGTCGCTCTCGATGCCTCTCCCCTCCTCGCGGGAGCTTGCGCGGCGGGTCACGCGTGACGCGGGGCGCTTTCGTCGTGTCGCGGTAACTGCCCGTGGGTGATGAGCAGTTTTGACAGTCGCCAAGATGGCGGGGACTGTGTCGGGTCGGATCCACGTCGTCCGTGCGCCTATTCCGGAAATCCGCGTTTTTCTCGGGATTTAGCCTCTTTTCCGGGTGTTTTTCGGTTGTCGGCGTTTCGCCTCGTCCCTGCCCGTCGATAACTCAAATCTCGGCGTTTGTTGGCGTGCCGGGTCTCCACAAACGTTCTTTGAACGTTTTTGCGAGTCTGCGCCTGCGCGGTGATGTTTGTGCACCCCGAAGTGACAGCTCGTCGTTCCGATCCGTCAACGACCGGTGGCTTCCTCGCTTCGGGTTTATCTCTCGTCACCGTCGCGTCTCGTGTGGAATTTCCCTCCCGGTACCCACGGTTTCTCGTCTGTTTCGTTCTGAAAAATACGAATCAGAAAGAAATTCGGACTTTGTCCGGCATTCGTGTGGCTCCGGTGAATCTTCCTGCCTCCTCGACTGCTCGTGTCTCCGTCCGTTTTCGCGATGCTCTTGCGCCGTTGCCCGTCAGACCCAATGTTTCTCTCACGGTTCCTCCTCGGTTTCTCCTGGTCTGCTGGCTGCTGGCTGCTTGCTGGAGATCCTTGGGCTGTGGACAGAGAAATTCTGATCCTTGGCTCCTCCGGTGGTGGTTTTTTATACCCCACCGGGAGCTTCCCTCTCTTTTCCTTTTTCAGCATGACGCCACCAGCGCGAGCAGTGATTGGCTCGGGTGGATTGACGACACCGCTCTCATCAGTCGTTGGTCCTTTTTTTTATGTTTTTCCCGCCACCCGCAGGCCTTGTTTCGCCGTTTTGTTCCAGGTGTCGCTGCAGTGACCGAAAGATGTCGAAGGATCGCAGTACGGCTGCGCGTTAGCGTTGTGTGGGGTGGGGGGTGGGGCTCGGTGTAGTCGCTACCGTTACATTATATATATATATATATATATATATATATATATATATATATATATGTAATGTGTCGTGAGATCGCTTGAATGGGTTTTCTTATTGGGTTAGTGTGGAAATCACCATGTGTTTCTCTGTAAATTCAGGTTAGGTTTTATTCGATTATACAACTCATATGTAAAGTCTTAATTCTAAATTGTTTTCATAGTTACGTGGTGTCGTTACCTGTAAATTCAGGAAACGACATTTACAGCTGGTATTTCCATCACGTTCTTAAAGGGTGTCACGTTTTTAACAGGTGAAATTTCGGGATACTCAAATCTTGTTTCACAATGCAACGGTCAACACGCTGTCGTTCTACCTCGTGTTAGACGCTCGCTTGATCGTTTGCGCGACACCCGCTCGTGTTAGACGCTCACTTGATCGCATGTGCGACACGTCTACGCTAGCCCGCTTTACGCGGTAAATACAAATCTTACAAGAAAGCATGACGGGGCGGATACATGCAGCGTCGTGTTTCTTTACATCTCCCCCCCTGGGGGAAGGAAAATAGTAATGAAAGCCTAATTTTCCTGAGCGGTATCCGGCACCGGTACAAGCTTAGTGATGTGGAAAAGTGACTCCGATCTTTTTCGGTCTGTATGTATTTTATAAATCGAATTTGAAATTTTTTCTATGATCTCGTACGGTCCAATTTTTAGCTCATCCAATTTTTTTCTATTTAATCGGTGGCTATTTTCCACATAGACTAAATCTCCGACGTTGAGCTCATGATATCTTTTGTTTTTATCGAATTTCTTTTTATTGTATTCGTGTGATTTTTTTGTGTTTTTTAGGGCGAGTTTCCTATTCTCATATAAGTTACTTTCTGTTTTTTGGTGTTGTAGCTCATTTGGTAGAATTGTATTATTCTTTCCTTCTAGTAAGTATCTAGGCGAGAACCCTATTACTGTGTGTTCAGTATCGTTGTATTTTTCGATGCACTCATGCGCTACAGTTGTCCACGCAGTTTTCTGTTTCGTCTCGTTAACCCTACATTTAATCTTATTTACTAGTGTTTGGTTGAGTCTTTCGTTGAGGCCATTTGAAAATGGTGCATTTACTGCTGTGAAGGTCAAGGTTATATTTTCCTCGTCTAGAAATTTCTTGAGTTCTTTCGAGTTTATTCCCGGGTACTGGTCTGATAGGATCATGTTTATTTTATAATCCGTTATTACTTTTTTTATCAATCTTATGAAGTCGCTCGCATTCTGAGTTTTTGATGTCATAATAGTTGCATATCTCGTGAAGTGATCAACGAGCAGGTGTAAATATTTTTTTGTTGACCTTGACCCTCCGAGTCCACCGATTGTGTCGATAGAGACTATTTCATAAGGGGAAGTCGCGGGGCCTAATTGAGACAATAAGCCAATTTTGTGCTTTCCCCTCGATTTGTTTTTTATACAAGTTTCACAGTTTTCGCAAGTTTTTTTCATATTTTCGTTTAAATTTTTCGCTGTATATATTGGTTTTATCTTGTTCTGCATTTGTCGTATTCCGAGGTGGCAGTAAAAGGAGTGTACTTTTTTCATTAGTTCTTTACTGAAATCCTCTGATAGTAGTATTTTTTCTTTTTTCCCTTTCTTTTTGTAATAGGTGTTATTTTTGTATATTAGCCTGTTCTTATCGTTTTGAATGTCCTCATTTCTCTCCTGATCTTTTCGAACCTCATCTAGTCTTATGAAATTAACGGTTTTCAGAACTTCGTTTTCATTTTCATCCGGTACTAGTACCGGGTTTCTGCTTAAGCAGTCCGCTTCTACATTTTCTTTTTCCGGAGTGTACTTTATGTTGAAGTCGTACTGCGATAGGTAGTGAATTAGGTCCCCTAATTCTTCGTCCGTCCTGAATTTAACGTTCATATTTTCCAAGGGTTTGTGGTCTGAGAAGATCGTGAATTCTCTCCCCATTAACCAAAATTGCCAGTATTTCACAGCCTCCTTTATTGCGAGGCATTCTATATATATATATAGCTTTCTTTTTCTTTTGATGTTCATTTAATTTTTTTGAGAAGTAGGCAACCGGTTTATATTCCTGGTCTGATTGTGGCTGTTTCAGAACGGCTCCGACGCCTTGTAGGCTCCCGTCTGTGTAAATATGTATTGGTAGGTGTGGGTCAAAGATTGTTAGAATCGGTTGCGAGCAAAGTAATGATTTCATGCTTTCAAACGCTTTTTGACATTGTTCAGACCAGATGAACCTTTGTCCTTTCCGCAATAAGTTATGGAGTGGGTCTAGGGTAATTGAGCTATTCGGTATATATCTGCCATAAAAATTGACCTTGCCCAAAAATTGACGAATATTTTTCCTTGTTTTTGGAGTCGGGAAATTTTTTATTGAGGTTAGGTTATCGTTAAGTGGGCTAATTGAGTTTTTCCTTATTACATGCCCTAAGTATTTCACTGAGTCTGATGCGAAACTGCATTTCGATAGTTTTAACCTAAAGCCTTCTTTCATAATTGATTCTAGTAATTGCGATAGGTGATTCATATGCTCTTGAAACGTTTTCGAAAAGACTAAGATGTCATCTATGTAACTTACACAGAAGTCTGCGAGTTTATGCTTTCTTATTATACTGCTTAGTATTCTTTGGAAGATCGCTGGCGATGTTTTTAGGCCGAAGGGTAGACAGGTCCATTGAAAGTGACTTTCTTGAGTTACGAATGCTGTTTTTTGTCTATCTTCAACTTTCATCGGAATTGACCAGAAGGCTGAATTTATGTCTAAGGTCGAGGAGAATTCACAGTCTCTCGTTTTTACTATCAGATCTTCTATCAAAGGGAACGGTTGTGATTGAGGGATCACAATTTTATTTAAATCGCGGAAATCTATACACAGTCTCGATTTCTTCTTTTCGTCTTTTTTGTAGGCTAATGTTACTGGTGCGGCGAATGGACTGTACGATTACTCAATTAGATTTTTTTCTAACAGTTTCGATATCTGTTGTTCTATTTCTTTTTTGTCTTCTATGCTACATCTATACGGCCTTTTGTAGCAGTATTCGTCGACTCTTAACTCAATACGTGCTTCGTAATCTTTCACGGTGCCTACATCGTATTTGTCTTCAGCAAATATCGATTTGTATTTATCTGTTAATCTATCGATTTCGGCCTGTTGGTGCATTTCCAAGTGGTTTATTGATATGTCAAATTTTGTTGTATCTATATGTTCGTTGAAGTTAACTTCGTATTCTATTTCTTCGTTTTTTCTATCTTCATTTCATTTTGTATACGTCTTATTTGTATCTTGCATAATATGTCTATTTTCGATTGTATCGGCAGGGATTCCGTGGGTTTTTTGTGTAATTTCCAATCTTTCATCTTGTCTTAACTGAAATTTTTTTATGCAGTCTAATCCGATTAGAAAATCGTGTTCAAAGTTCTCGTCATCTATTGTGAAAACATCTATCTCCTTTTCAATATCAAAGATTTGCGCTTTTAAAGTTACCATGCCATTTGTTTTTTCTACACCATTAATCGTTTTCAATTTTGCATTTTGTGAATCATTGCATTTTTTTCCTTTTAAGTTTAATAGTTTCGCGTTAATTAGGGAAACGTTTGAGCCCGAATTGTATACACCCAGGATTTGTAACGCGTTATTCAATGTTATTTTCACTTTAATTAATGGTGGCACTATCAGTTTTTTTGCTCGTTCGTGTTTAGTTCTATTTCCAATTCCGAGTTATTTACATGTTTTATTTGTTCCCTCCTTCGTGGGTCATCCTCTTTGTTTTTAAACCAGCATTGAGTCTCTGGGTGGTAACGGATACTTTTATTCTTCTTCTCACAAATTGTGCATGGTTTATGGTTCTCGTTTCCTCTTTTGCTTTTCTTTTCAAAGTCTGCTGTGTTTCTTTTGTCGAAATTTCTTTTATTTACCAAGTGTTCTAGTCCCCTGATCTCATTGAACATATCTTCCGATTTGTTTACTCTTTCTCTATCTATTCTATCAGATATGAAGCTCGGCAACCCTACCCCTATAAGATCAATCAGTGTAGCAGTATCTATTGATTTATTTGACTCCAGTAAGAGTCTTTCTTTTTTTAAGGCGTATTCCAACAGTGGGCCTTTCACGTACTTGTATGATATCGCATACCTGATCGGGGCCCACCCTTTATCCGCGTATGTTTCGCAAAAATTTTCTCCCCATACCTTCCATTCTGAGTCTAACGAAAGTTTTATAAGCATTGGTCTGTACCAATCGACGCAAGAATCTTCGAAAAATAATCTTAGAATTTCGATTTTTTCTATGTCTTTTTCTATACCCGCGCGGGAACATTCTTTTTCGAAAGTATCCATCCATTGAGAGACATTGGAGCTTTTCCCTGACAGTTTTTCAATTACAAATTTTTCTGATACCTTTCGTAAATTCCGATTTTCACCATTCTGTGTGCTATCTTCTGTTTTTTTTTCCGTGAATTTTTCTAGGATCCTTGTTAATATTTCTTCTGTGGTGTTTGCTGGCGTTGCAGTTCCTGTATATCCTTCCTCTTCCAGCGAGTAGTCGTTACAGATTATATTTCCATCTCCGTCTCGGTATTGTCGTAGCAACTCCTCCGCCAAGCTAATCCACACTCTTCTTATTTGTCCTCTTTTCTGTAGCGTAGCTTTTATCTTCTGATATCCTGACGTAGTTGCGAGTTTGGAATGATACTTTATCGATTGAAGCTCGTCTGGGACAAGAAAGCAGCGGTCGTCTGTCGTAGTGATTGAGGTTAGGGCGACCACACTCGTCTTCGCATCTTCCTTTGACGCCTTGACCGCGAATTCAAATCTAAGCTTTTCCATGTTTTTGAAGTGAATACTTCTTAAACGACACAGGATCGGCTCGCCAGCCGGCGCGTTGTAGGACGGGACAAGAGAATGAAGGAATGAAAGAAGAGAGAGAGGGGGCGAGAATGATGCGTAAGCTGTGGGTATGCGAGTGAGAGCGAGCGAGTCAATGCAGAGAGGGGGCAGGATCGCGTGCCTCGTCATCGGCAGTATACCTGGAGTATACGTGCGATAGTACGGACAGACCTCCTGCGAGAGAGATAGCGCCATGGGCGCTCGCGGCGGAGCGAGAGAGAACGTGGATCTTAAGAGGATCCCCAACGTTTTGGCCACCTTCTCTCTCGCTCCGCCGCGAGCGCCCATGGCGCTATCTCTCTCGCACTTGTTGCGGACGCGAAACGTTTGGGATCCTCTCAACCGGCGGGTAAGGGCTGGAGCGAAAGAAAAAACACTTCTGCGATTTTTTTCATAAATAAATAAATAGAGATAATTCATTCAAACCTTTTACCCATCATTAAGTATCATTTCGATAACATTCTGTGATTGTTTTATGCGAAAATATCGAAGAACAAGCCGGTGACAAAGCTTTTCCAACAATGTCTTTGGATAAAAACTATTTGCGGTAATAACTATATCTCAGCTGAAAATTATCTCAAATCAACGATCATCTAAATTTAGTCGAAGTATCATCAAATCCTCCCCTTTACGGTCTCTGATTTTTTTTTGAAGCGAATACTTCTTAAACGACACAGGATCGGCTCGCCAGCCGGCGCGTTGTAGGACGGGACAAGAGAATGAAGGAATGAAAGAAGAGAGAGAGGGGACGAGAATGATGCGTAAGCTGTGGGTATGCGAGTGAGAGCGAGCGAGTCAATGCAGAGAGGGGGCAGGATCGCGTGCCTCGTCATCGGCAGTATACCTGGAGTATACGTGTGATAGTACGGACAGACCTCGTGCGAGAGAGATAGCGCCATGGGCGCTCGCGGCGGAGCGAGAGAGAACGTGGATCTTAAGAGGATCCCGAACGTTTGGGCCACCTTCTCTCTCGCTCCGCCGCGAGCGCCCATGGCGCTATCTCTCTCGCACTTGTTGCGGCCGCGAAACGTTTGGGATCCTCTCAAATGGCGGGTAAGGGCTGGAGCGTAAGAAAAAACACTTCTGCGATTTTTTTCATAAATAAATAAATAGAGATAATTTATTCAAACCTTTTACCCATCATTAAGTATCATTTCGATAAAATTCTGTGATTGTTTTATGCGAAAATATCGAAGAACAAGCCGGTGACAAAGCTTTTCCAACAATGTCTTTGGATAAAAACTATTTGCGGTAATAACTGTATCTCAGCTGAAAATTATCTCAAATCAACGATCATCTAAATTTAGTCGAAGTATCATCAAATCCTCCCCTTTACGGTCTCTGATTTTTTTTCATTCTTAAATTTTCGGTGGTCATTTAAAGTGAAAATTTCGTGGTCATTTTTCATAAAAAATAGCAGTTCTCACTTTCGATAACCACCAACAATTTGAAAATTAAAAAATAATAATCAGAGAACGTAGGGGGGAGGATTTCATGATATTTTGACTACATTTAAATGGTCTTCGATTTTAGATAATTTTCAGCTGAGATATAATCAACACTGCAAATCGTTTTTTTTCCAAAGACGTTTTTGGAAAAGCTTCGTCACCGGCTTGTTTGTCGATATTTACGCATTGAGAGACTACAGGATGTCGTCGAAATAATACTTAATAATGTTCAAAAGGTTTGAGTAATTTGCTCCATCCATATTTATAAGAAAAGATGTTTACGCTCCAGCCCTTACGCCCCCCCCCCCCTTGATAAATAAAAAAATTTTCGGAAAACACAAATATCAACGTGCAGGCTACTTTCGACTTTCTTGCCAATTCATAATTCGATTACTGACTCTTCCTCTCCTCCCCTTCTCGCTCTCTCTCTTTCTCTCTGGAATCATCGGCAGAAATAATTTATCGCGCCAGCGAAATGCATACAAGTATTCACTTCCATCGTGTGTGATTCCCACACACTCAATTTTTATATTTTTTTTTCTCACAATCCAGCAAAAATGTCGTTTTGTAATGTGTCGTTTGTAATGTGTCGTGAGATCGCTTGAATGGGTTTTCTTATTGGGTGAGTGTGGAAATCACCATGTGTTTCTCTGTAAATTCAGGTTAGGTTTTATTCGATTATACAACTTATATGTAAAGTCTTAATTCTAAATTGTTTTCATAGTTACGTGGTGTCGTTACCTGTAAATTCAGGAAACGACATTTACAGATGGTATTTCCATCACGTTCTTAAAGGGTGTCACGTTTTTAACAGGTGAAATTTCGGGATACTCAAATCTTGTTTCACAATGCAACGGTCAACACGCTGTCGTTCTACCTCGTGTTAGACGCTCGCTTGATCGTTTGCGCGACACCCGCTCGTGTTAGACGCTCACTTGATCGCATGTGCGACACGTCTACGCTAGCCCGCTTTACGCGGTAAATACAAATCTTACAAGAAAGCATGACGGGGCGGATACATGCAGCGTCGTGTTTCTTTACATATATATATATATATATATATATATATATATATATATATATGTGTGTGTGTGTGTGTGTTTTTTAGGCTAGCTGGCTCGTGTGTGTGTGTGTGTGTGTGTGTGTGTGTGTGTGTGTGTGTGTGTGTGTGTGTGTGTGTGTGTGTGTGTGTGTGTACATCGGTAGTTTCGATATATCGATTACGCTGTATCGATACTACCCAAACGAGAGTTGCAGTTTTGCTGGAATCAGCTTTAGCCAATCAGAGCGAGGCACGAATTGGTCGAATAAGACGGTCTCGGTTTGCATTGAGTGTCCGGGCACTGAGCAGGACCGAGTGCGGAAAGGAGCAAGAGAGACGGAAAGCAGACTGCAGTCGTACCACAAGCTGTTTGTCGCACACTGACGCGCACTAACACAACGACGCCGCCGACTACAGGGCCACCACTTTATGAAACCCGTTTGTATCCGGTGAAAACGCTGTTCCGGAATTCCGTATACCAGTGTCCTACCCCTGGAGTGACCACGTGCCCCGCGCGAAACATTATCAGCACCGCGTGGTCAGTGTTCATCGCGCCTGATGGTCAGTGTTGAGCGACGACCGTAGCGAATTGGTAGTGAACTTACTTACTTAAATCACCTGAATCCGTCGGCGTTGGCCAGCCTTTCACGATGGATCACGAGGGAGAAAGAACGTTTGACGAAAAGGTGAGACGATTTCACGCGACAAACAGATTTTTAATATATTTTTTCAACAGCGTAAGCATGTGAAAAAAAATACTTGGAAAAAAAAAAGAAAAAAAAAGAAAACGAAATAAATAAAAAATACCTCAATGGCCGAAACAATAGACAAAAAAATTTGAAAAAAATGTTCAAAGTCGTTTTTCAACATGCACTTTGAGCTGTGTAAATATCATAACGTTGACGATTGAAAAAAAAAAAAATCTTATTTTTGTTATATATTTTTTATTTTTATTTTTTATTTTTTAAATGATAAAAAACGTTGGCATTCGTGTCGCTAAATACTGTTCCGTGACCAGGGATGGGCATAATCTATTTAAAGGAAAAAAAAATACAAAATACTTTTCCGTTTTGTATTTTGTCCGAGCTGAAATACAAAATACTTTTCTATTCGTATTTTGTCTGGCTTAAAATACAAAATATTTATCCATTTTGTATTTTGTCCGACCTTAAATACAAAATAATTTTCAATTCTGTATTTTGTGCGACCTAAAATACAAAATACTTGCCCATTTTATATTTTGTCTGGCCGAAAATACAAAATACTTGTCCATTTTGTATTTTGTCCGGCCTAAAATACAAAATACTTGCCTATTTCGTATTTTGTCTGGTCTAAAATACAAAATACTTGTCCATTCTGTATTTTGTCTGGCCTAAAATACAAAATACTTTTCTATTTTGTATTTTGTCTGACCTAAAATACAAAATACTTGTCCATTTTGTGTTTTGTCCAGCTTAAAATACAAAATACTTGTCCACTTTGTATTTTGCTCGACCTTAAATACAAAATACTTGTCCATTTTGTGTTTTGTCCGGCCTGAAATTCGAAATACATTTCCATTTTGTAAACCCAAAATACGTTTTCATTCAAAATACTACCATACAGTGTGAATCCCGGGTCTGGGTCGGGAATCTCGTCGTATGCTATGCGCTTTATACATTTATAGCGATATACTTCCGGTTCGTTGACATAGACTTTTTAAATTTGGCATGGTGGAAGGTCTCATAGCACAAGTGAAGGAAAAAATCCCAAAATCATACATTTCTAATTCTATTGTGTATTAAAATTATGAGTTTGGGATTGAAGAACGGTCAGGCGCTGCGTGATGTTTATGTATCGAATGTATTTATGTCAGGCCGATACAACCGTTGAGCGTGGTTTTTGCGGATGATACAATTTTATATTTAATTTCCGTCGGCTAAACCCCACAACAACCTTAACGATTTAGTTTTTGTACTATCGTTGAGAACTTACCCAACACCCAGGAAGCGGTGTTCAGATTGATCGACGTGTATCAACGAGATTCAACGTCAAATATATCAGGGCCGCAGACGTTCAACATTAAAAAATGACAAATATTGGTACTGTATCAATATTTAATTATCAATTATCGATTGAAGTATTCAGGATTCCCGATACTTCTATATTCGGATTCAGGATACTTCTAGCATTGCCTGAATCCGGAAATGCTAGAATTGCATTTTGCGAGTGTTCTTCTTTCGAAAACATCGTCGGTCAAACGGTTAAAGCGTGGCAAGTTCATCATTGTCGCATATGAGAATAACCTCTCAACCGGTACAGATGACGGCAGTGGCGTATTATAACGAACAAATAAGTCTTTTATGTTCGGGTATTTATTGATAACCGAGATATATTCGCTGCAGGGGTCACTCAGGAACGTTCGCATCTGCAATTCGGTTACCGACTCCGTAAGTGGTAAACTATTACCCTCGGCGGCTGCACCTTCTTCGTCTTCGCCGAAGTCATAACCTTCCGGGGCAGAAGGAGGTCGTGTTTCTGTATCCGGCTGATGCTCTGAAGACCGCTCCGAAGCGTCCCTCGCTGCAGCCATCACAGCGTCGTGAGCTCTCGTACGCGCAGCTGGACTGAGACATCTTAGCCACTGCGTTTTGAAGCGCGGCTGCAAAACTGCAGCTACTGCCGCAAATTCTCCATTTCCTACTACCTCGAAAAAATCTTTAAAGCGCCTTTCAAGGTTTTTCACCAAATCTACTGCAATCGTCTGGCAATACTTCAACTGCCCATTCTGCTTAGTCTGATTTAATTTACGACGTAGGGTGACGAGATTAGGAAGGAGACAGCCATAAAAACATTGATTTTCACCCTGAAGCCTATCAAGTGTTTCGACTACTGGTCTTAAGCACTGAAGGTATTCGGCAATGAATTCATAATCGGTGTCTCTCGAGGGAGTCTTAATGCTAAGAGCCTCACTAGCTTCGATTACTTTTTCGCCCAAATCATAAATTTGTTCTAGAGATGAAAATAAGGAATTCCATCTCACAACTACCGGTCTTGAAAGACATTTCCCAAGTATATGAGTTAAAGTCTCTCGTCGTTTTGGAGATCTAAGGACGTCCCACAAGCACTGGCACGCAGCCATGGCTTTCTTAAAGTGTGATGATAGAAATGAAGATGCTTTGACGGTATTTAGGACATCCGTAGTCGCTAATAAGTTTAATGTGTGGCTTGCACATTTAAGGTAGTATCACACAAACCGTAAGAGTCAAAGCAAGCCTAAAGCTATACCATCTCCAAATGAGTTACGTAGTACCTGTGTGTGACAAAGACGCGTGGTATGATGTCGATTAGAGAGAAAGAGAGAGAGACGATATTTTCCGATGTTTATTTGCTTATTATTCTCCTCACAGTCTGTTGATTTTTACGGTCAAGTGCCCAAAATGTTGCCCGAATATTAAACTTGCAGCTCGAAGTGTTTTCATTAAAATCTGACGGCAACTTTTTGTATTATATCAAATTTAGCGTGTTTTTCCATAAGGCTCAATGTTAAATGTGAAAAAATTAAAGTGTTGATATCTTTTTTCTCGTGCTCCGGAGGGCCATAAAAATTTAACTGGGTCTTTTTCTCATCAATACCCATAAGTATGCCAAGTTTCATGAAAATCGGACGGTAAAGTCTCCTATGTGCGATACTACCTTAAAATGATGTGGCAGGCCACTCAATAAACGCTCGTCCTCCGTAATTTGATCAGGACTAGCGGATTCATACTCACTTGATGTAGTAATCGGTTGATCATCATCAAACATTACCTCATCAGATTCAGAATCGGAGTTTGCTTCTCCCTCTTCTGGCTCATCAGAGATTTCATCATGAATGATCCTAATGCCCGCTCCAAATTCTCGGAAAGCTTTCCCAAAGTTGCTCGCATTGTCGGTTACCGTGGCAACAATTTTTCTCGAATCAAGTCCGAACGATGCGTGGACTTCTTCGAGCAACTTCGCTATCTGATCGTAGGTGTGTGCACCTGGAAATCGTCGACAGGCAATGGCGGCTGAATGCCTTACCAAGTCTTGCGGGTCAATCTACAACATGATGTGGAAGGTTTCAATACCGGCTTCAATACTTATGATTCAGTTTTAGTATGGTAAGGAGGGGTTAAATTGCCAGCGGGTAAGATAACCATTTGAGGCTCAAATTTGAACCAATTGATATAACGAGTAGCCATTCATAAGGTAAGTCGTGGTCGATAACTTTTGTATCTGGTTGGACTGCCGCATCTACATTTTGACAATTTGTACAGTAGCATAAGCATTTTGAGCGACGTGGAAGAAAATTCTGTCTTTTGACGGCTGGTCAAAGTTGTAAAAATGGGGCTTTAACGAATTCAGTAACTGTTTTCTTGGTGCAGCAATTCGTGATTAACCCGATTTCTAAAATTATTTCCGATATTTGCGTTTATTTTCGGATCAGGTAGCTTTCGCGAAATAGAGTGTATGGGGTTGAAAGACCAGGCAACCGGTGAGGTCAAAAAGCCACGCGTCCCCGCAACGTTGAATGCGTCCGAGTGAAGGATCCCGTAATCGTTCGCGAAGTGAAGAAGACTGCGGATGTCAATTTGTATCGACCGTTGAAAATTGGGTCAAGTCGCAAACTCGTTCACGCACCGAGGGGGTTAAGGTAGCGACCGGCCGAGAGCTGACCTCACGCGTGGGCTCCCGAAATTACGAAGTTTCCTGAACAGGCTATTTGACCCCATCTTACACCACTATAGTTGCAATCTTACCCAATGAGCAGTAACGCCTAGGAAGCGGCGATTACTCGCAGTCCAAATATCGGCTGTCGTGCAGACGTATACCGCATTTTTCCTTAACTGATCCCGGATATTGTCCATATGTTCGCGGAACAGATGTAGTATTCGACGTTCCACAGTACGTCGTGACATGTGTTTCGGCGGCTGGCCATTAGTTGTTATATTCAGACCTGCAATACGATATTAATTATCTCTGACTGATGGATGAATTAGAACACCGATGCGCGTATGCAGTGTCTCTTAAAAAATGTGTATTTAATACAGTGTCCGGAAACAAGAACTAAACAACCGCGGGCATACACGCTCACACACTAGCTTCCTCTACTGGGATGGAAACATTTGAAAATTTATTCTCTTACCGTCAATTATATCGCGGAACGACTTCATTTCGACAGTGGAAAAAGGCGCACCGTTGTCAAGGATATACTGCGTAACACGTCGATCATGTACCGCCTGCGCAAAATCACACTGGCTTTTCTTCTTTCGTCCGGAGGTATTGCTGGTAGCTACCTCATCATATTTCATTCTTTTATATCGAGGATAATCATCCTGAAACTCTCGTGGGTGTTTTCTCTACAAGAACGATGAATCAGACCATTTTTATTTTATTACGATCGAAAAAAACTGCGCTTAGAAAATTGGACGGTGGTAACAATAACCAACCATGATTAATCAAATACGGTCCATAATTGAATAACTTTATTTGACTGTACCTCAAAAGCGGAGCCTCAAAATAAAAAACCGCGAAACACGGGTCTCTTTGTTTTGAACACATATTCACGTAAAAAATTAGGAGCCAAAAATGTTGACCCAAAGGTCAAACCTGATTGAGTTCCGGTGGAATCCCCCGTATATATATATATATATATATATATATATACCGGGTGTCCCATTGTAATCTTACACCTGATTTACACTACCGCTCAGAATTATCAGGACACTAACCACGCGCGCCGCCAGGAATCACTCCTGTCTTTGAACGACGACAACTCCGCGAGAAAGAATGCTAAAGTTTTTTTCTTTCACCGTTCACCTAGGTTTGGCAGCGAGTTGAAATCGACGAAGAAAATTTCGCAAAAATCGAAATTTTCTTTTAATGATTTTCATATTCAATCTCGGGACTCAGTTGTGGCAATAGTATCGGATGGAGATTATTTGAATCAGAATTTCATAAGCTTTCTAACGGTGAAAGAAAAAAAAATTGAACATTTTTTTTCGCGGAGTTGTTGTCGTTCAAAGACAGGAGTGATTCCTGGTGGCACGCGTGGTTAGTGTCCTGATAATTCTGAGCGGTAGTGTATCTCGAAAAATACTACTCCAATCGAGCATTGAGTATAACAAAACTTGAAGGGTTTTTTTAGGTTCAACTTTGAACCTAAAAATTATGAACTGTATCGAAAAAAAATGTCCTACAAAACTTGTGAGTTTTGACGTGACCACATTTTTGGTGGAAAAAAAAGCTTGATTCCGTTGAAAAATATGTCAGCCCCCTTAACACCGCCATTTTGAATTTTGGACCAAAAGAAGAAAAATTGTTGTACGTCCCTTCTCTTCAAACCCTTTAAGTTTTGTACTATTCAATGCTCGATCGGACTCCGATCATCGGAATAGTATTTTTTGCGATAAATCAGGTGTAGGATTAAATGGGACACCCGGTATACATATGAGCGATTCATCAACTGAAAAAAAATTCTAGAAATAATTTCAATAATTTGCAGAAAACGAAAATGTGCGTCTTTTTATGGCCTTCCAGAAAAAACATGTACATATATTTATATAAAATCATCTATATATATTTCGTAATCCATTAGTATTACATTTTATTCTGAGGTCGAACAAATTTTCAATTATAAAAATCATGTATGTAAAAGAATAAGAGAAGATCAAAACAGGTCTTAAAAAACGTTGATATCTTCCATATTTCGTAATCTATGAGTATTTTTCAAAAAATTTCAAATAATAACGCAAATTTGTGCAAAGATCGGCGGACCCGAGACGATAGACCCCACAATTTCATCTGGAATACTCCACATATAGAAAAAACTGGTTTTGTGAAAATTTTGTTAATTTTCAAAAAACATCTAAAAAAATATTTGTCAAAAAATTTGTGAAAACGATCTGAAAAAATATCGCCAGATCTTGATCGACATATCGTTGAATGCTCCATATGTATCTATATCTATACATACGGGGGATTCCACCGGAACTCAATCAGGTTTGACCTTTGGGTCAACATTTTTGGCTCCTAATTTTTTACGTGAATATGTGTTCAAAACAAAGAGACCCGTGTTTCGCGGTTTTTTATTTTGAGGCTCCGCTTTTGAGGTACAGTCAAATAAAGTTATTCAATTATGGACCGTATTTGATTAATCATGGTTGGTTATTGTTACCACCGTCCAATTTTCTAAGCGCAGTTTTTTTCGATCGTAATAAAATAAAAATGGTCTGATTCATCGTTCTTGTAGAGAAAACACCCACGAGAGTTTCAGGATGATTATCCTCGATATAAAAGAATGAAATATGATGAGGTAGCTACCAGCAATACCTCCGGACGAAAGAAGAAAAGCCAGTGTGATTTTGCGCAGGCGGTACATGATCGACGTGTTACGCAGTATATCCTTGACAACGGTGCGCCTTTTTCCACTGTCGAAATGAAGTCGTTCCGCGATATAATTGACGGTAAGAGAATAAATTTTCAAATGTTTCCATCCCAGTAGAGGAAGCTAGTGTGTGAGCGTGTATGCCCGCGGTTGTTTAGTTCTTGTTTCCGGACACTGTATTAAATACATATTTTTTAAGAGACACTGCATACGCGCATCGGTGTTCTAATTCATCCATCAGTCAGAGATAATTAATATCGTATTGCAGGTCTGAATATAACAACTAATGGCCAGCCGCTGAAACACATGTCACGACGTACTGTGGAACGTCGAATACTACATCTGTTCCGCGAACATATGGACAATATCCGGGATCAGTTAAGGAAAAATGCGGTATACGTCTGCACGACAGCCGATATTTGGACTGCGAGTAATCGCCGCTTCCTAGGCGTTACTGCTCATTGGGTAAGTTTGCAACTATAGTGGTGTAAGATGGGGTCAAATAGCCTGTTCGGAAAACTTCGTAATTTCGGGAGCCCACGCGTGAGGTCAGCTCTCGGCCGGTCGCTACCTTAACCCCCTCGGTGCGTGAACGAGTTTGCGACTTGACCCAATTTTCAACGGTCGATACAAATTGACATCCGCAGTCTTCTTCACTTCGCGAACGATTACGGGATCCTTCACTCGGACGCATTCAACGTTGCGGGGACGCGTGGCTTTTTGACCTCACCGGTTGCCTGGTCTTTCAACCCCATACACTCTATTTCGCGAAAGCTACCTGATCCGAAAATAAACGCAAATATCGGAAATAATTTTAGAAATCGGGTTAATCACGAATTGCTGCACCAAGAAAACAGTTACTGAATTCGTTAAAGCCCCATTTTTACAACTTTGACCAGCCGTCAAAAGACAGAATTTTCTTCCACGTCGCTCAAAATGCTTATGCTACTGTACAAATTGTCAAAATGTAGATGCGGCAGTCCAACCAGATACAAAAGTTATCGACCACGACTTACCTTATGAATGGCTACTCGTTATATCAATTGGTTCAAATTTGAGCTTCAAATGGTTATCTTACCTGCTGGCAATTTAACCCCTCCTTACCATACTAAAACTGAATCATAAGTATTGAAGCCGGTATTGAAACCTTCCACATCATGTTGTAGATTGACCCGCAAGACTTGGTAAGGAATTCAGCCGCCATTGCCTGTCGACGATTTCCAGGTGCACACACCTACGATCAGATAGCGAAGTTGCTCGAAGAAGTCCACGCATCGTTCGGACTTGATTCGAGAAAAATTGTTGCCACGGTAACCGACAATGCGAGCAACTTTGGGAAAGCTTTCCGAGAATTTGGAGCGGGCATTAGGATCATTCATGATGAAATCTCTGATGAGCAAGAAGAGGGAGAAGCAAACTCCGATTCTGAATCTGATGAGGTAATGTTTGATGATGATCAACCGATTACTACATCAAGTGAGTATGAATCCGCTAGTCCTGATCAAATTACGGAGGACGAGCGTTTATTGAGTGGCCTGCCACATCATTTTAAATGTGCAAGCCACACATTAAACTTATTAGCGACTACGGATGTCCTAAATACCGTCAAAGCATCTTTATTTCTATCATCACACTTTAAGAAAGCCATGGCTGCGTGCCAGTGCTTGTGGGACGTCCTTAGATCTCCAAAACGACGAGAGACTTTAACTCATATACTTGGGAAATGTCTTTCAAGACCGGTAGTTGTGAGATGGAATTCCTTATTTTCATCTCTAGAACAAATTTATGATTTGCGCGAAAAAGTAATCGAAGCTAGTGAGGCTCTTAGCATTAAGACTCCCTCGAGAGACACCGATTATGAATTCATTGCCGAATACCTTCAGTGCTTAAGACCAGTAGTCGAAACACTTGATAGGCTTCAGGGTGAAAATCAATGTTTTTATGGCTGTCTCCTTCCTAATCTCGTCACCCTACGTCGTAAATTAAATCAGACTAAGCAGAATGGGCAGTTGAAGTATTGCCAGACGATTGCAGTAGATTTGGTGAAAAACCTTGAAAGTCGCTTTAAAGATTTTTTCGAGGTAGTAGGAAATGGAGAATTTGCGGCAGTAGCTGCAGTTTTGCAGCCGCGCTTCAAAACGCAGTGGCTAAGATGTCTC
Organism: Diplazon laetatorius; assembly: GCA_963662125.1. Lineage (NCBI taxonomy): Eukaryota > Metazoa > Arthropoda > Insecta > Hymenoptera > Ichneumonidae > Diplazon > Diplazon laetatorius. The sequence continues at coordinate 7,792,753 of OY759165.1, read as the reverse complement.
AGTCCAGCTGCGCGTACGAGAGTTCACGACGCTGTGATGGCTGCAGCGAGGGACGCTTCGGAGCGGTCTTCAGAGCATCAGCCGGATACAGAAACACGACCTCCTTCTGCCCCGAAAGGTTATGACTTCGGCGAAGACGAAGAAGGTGCAGCCGCCGAGGGTAATAGTTTACCACTTACGGAGTCGGTAACCGAATTGCAGATGCGAACGTTCCTGAGTGACCCCTACAGCGAATATATCTCGGTTATCAATAAATACCCGAACATAAAAGACTTATTTGTTCGTTATAATACGCCACTGCCGTCATCTGCACCGGTTGAGAGGTTATTCTCATATGCGACAATGATAAACTTGCCACGCTTTAACCGTTTGACCGACGATAATTTCGAAAGAAGAACACTCGCAAAATGCAATTCTAGCATTTCCGGATTCAGGCAATGCTAGAAGTATCCTGAATCCAAATATAGAAGTATCGGGAATCCTGAATACTTCAATCGATAATTGATAATTAAATATTGATACAGTACCAATATTTGTCATTTTTTAATGTTGAACGTCTGCGGCCCTGATATATTTGACGTTGAATCTCGTTGATACACGTCGATCAATCTGAACACCGCTTCCTGGGTGTTGGGTAAGTTCTCAACGATAGTACAAAAACTAAATCGTTAAGGTTGTTGTGGGGTTTAGCCGACGGAAATTAAATATAAAATTGTATCATCCGCAAAAACCACGCTCAACGGTTGTATCGGCCTGACATAAATACATTCGATACATAAACATCACGCAGCGCCTGACCGTTCTTCAATCCCAAACTCATAATTTTAATACACAATAGAATTAGAAATGTATGATTTTGGGATTTTTTCCTTCACTTGTGCTATGAGACCTTCCACCATGCCAAATTTAAAAAGTCTATGTCAACGAACCGGAAGTATATCGCTATAAATGTATAAAGCGCATAGCATACGACGAGATTCCCGACCCAGACCCGGGATTCACACTGTATGGTAGTATTTTGAATGAAAACGTATTTTGGGTTTACAAAATGGAAATGTATTTCGAATTTCAGGCCGGACAAAATACAAAATGGACAAGTATTTTGTATTTTGACCAGAGCAAAAATGTATTTTGCATTTCAGGCCGAGTAAAATACAAAATGGGCAAGTATTTTGTATTTTCGGCCAGACAAAATACAAAATGGACAAGTATTTTGTATTTAAGGTCGAGCAAAATACAAAGTGGACAATTATTTTGTATTTTAGGCTGGACAAAATACAAAATGGACAAGTATTTTGTATTTTAGGTCAGACAAAATACAAAATAGAAAAGTATTTTGTATTTTAGGCCAGACAAAATACAGAATGGACAAGTATTTTGTATTTTAGACCAGACAAAATACGAAATGGGCAAGTATTTTGTATTTTAGGCCGGACAAAATACAAAATGGGCAAGTATTTTGTATTTTCGGCCAGACAAAATATAAAATGGGCAAGTATTTTGTATTTTAGGTCGCACAAAATACAAAATTGAAAATTATTTTGTATTTAAGGTCGGACAAAATACAAAATGCATAAATATTTTGTATTTTAAGCCAGACAAAATACGAATAGAAAAGTATTTTGTATTTCAGCTCGGACAAAATACAAATCGGAAAAGTAATTTGTATTTTTTTTTCCTTTAAATAGATTATGCCCATCCCTGGTCACGGAACAGGACCCTGGTCACGGAACATATTTAGCGACACGAATGCCAACGTTTTTTATCATTCAAAAAATAAAAAATGAAAATAAAAAATATATAACAAAAATAAGATTTTTTTTTTTTTTCAATTGTCAACGTTATGATATTTACACAGCTCAAAGTGCATGTTGAAAAACGACTTTGAACATTTTTTTCAATTTTTTTTGTTTATTGTTTTGGCCATTGAGGTATTTTTTATTTATTTCGTTTTCTTTTTTTTTCTTTTTTTTTTCCAAGTATTTTTTTTCACATGCTTACGCTGTTGAAAAAATATATTAAAAATCTGTTTGTCGCGTGAAATCGTCTCACCTTTTCGTCAAACGTTCTTTCTCCCTCGTGATCCATCGTGAAAGGCTGGCCAACGCCGACGGATTCAGGTGATTTAAGTAAGTAAGTTCACTACCAATTCGCTACGGTCGTCGCTCAACACTGACCATCAGGCGCGATGAACACTGACCACGCGGTGCTGTTAATGTTTCGCGCGGGGCACGTGGTCACTCCAGGGGTCGGACACTGGTATACGGAATTCCGGAACAGCGTTTTCACCGGATACAAACGGGTTTCATAAAGTGGTGGCCCTGTAGTCGGCGGCGTCGTTGTGTTAGTGCGCGTCAGTGTGCGACAAACAGCTTGTGGTACGACTGCAGTCTGCTTTCCGTCTCTCTTGCTCCTTTCCGCACTCGGTCCTGCTCAGTGCCCGGACACTCAATGCAAACCGAGACCGTCTTATTCGACCAATTCGTGCCTCGCTCTGATTGGCTAAAGCTGATTCCAGCAAAACTGCAACTCTCGTTTGGGTAGTATCGATACAGCGTAATCGATATATCGAAACTACCGATGTACACACACACACACACACACACACACACACACACACACACACACACACACACACACACACACACGAGCCAGCTAGCCTAAAAAACACACACACACACACATATATATATATATATATATATATATATATATATGTAAAGAAACACGACGCTGCATGTATCCGCCCCGTCATGCTTTCTTGTAAGATTTGTATTTACCGCGTAAAGCGGGCTAGCGTAGACGTGTCGCACATGCGATCAAGTGAGCGTCTAACACGAGCGGGTGTCGCGCAAACGATCAAGCGAGCGTCTAACACGAGGTAGAACGACAGCGTGTTGACCGTTGCATTGTGAAACAAGATTTGAGTATCCCGAAATTTCACCTGTTAAAAACGTGACACCCTTTAAGAACGTGATGGAAATACCAGCTGTAAATGTCGTTTCCTGAATTTACAGGTAACGACACCACGTAACTATGAAAACAATTTAGAATTAAGACTTTACATATAAGTTGTATAATCGAATAAAACCTAACCTGAATTTACAGAGAAACACATGGTGATTTCCACACTAACCCAATAAGAAAACCCATTCAAGCGATCTCACGACACATTACAAACGACACATTACAAAACGACATTTTTGCTGGATTGTGAGAAAAAAAAAACATGGAAAAGCTTAGATTTGAATTCGCGGTCAAGGCGTCAAAGGAAGATGCGAAGACGAGTGTGGTCGCCCTAACCTCAATCACTACGACAGACGACCGCTGCTTTCTTGTCCCAGACGAGCTTCAATCGATAAAGTATCATTCCAAACTCGCAACTACGTCAGGATATCAGAAGATAAAAGCTACGCTACAGAAAAGAGGACAAATAAGAAGAGTGTGGATTAGCTTGGCGGAGGAGTTGCTACGACAATACCGAGACGGAGATGGAAATATAATCTGTAACGACTACTCGCTGGAAGAGGAAGGATATACAGGAACTGCAACGCCAGCAAACACCACAGAAGAAATATTAACAAGGATCCTAGAAAAATTCACGGAAAAAAAAAACAGAAGATAGCACACAGAATGGTGAAAATCGGAATTTACGAAAGGTATCAGAAAAATTTGTAATTGAAAAACTGTCAGGGAAAAGCTCCAATGTCTCTCAATGGAGGGATACTTTCGAAAAAGAATGTTCCCGCGCGGGTATAGAAAAAGACATAGAAAAAATCGAAATTCTAAGATTATTTTTCGAAGATTCTTGCGTCGATTGGTACAGACCAATGCTTATAAAACTTTCGTTAGACTCAGAATGGAAGGTATGGGGAGAAAATTTTTGCGAAACATACGCGGATAAAGGGTGGGCCCCGATCAGGTATGCGATATCATACAAGTACGTGAAAGGCCCACTGTTGGAATACGCCTTAAAAAAAGAAAGACTCTTACTGGAGTCAAATAAATCAATAGATACTGCTACACTGATTGATCTTATAGGGGTAGGGTTGCCGAGCTTCATATCTGATAGAATAGATAGAGAAAGAGTAAACAAATCGGAAGATATGTTCAATGAGATCAGGGGACTAGAACACTTGGTAAATAAAAGAAATTTCGACAAAAGAAACACAGCAGACTTTGAAAAGAAAAGCAAAAGAGGAAACGAGAACCATAAACCATGCACAATTTGTGAGAAGAAGAATAAAAGTATCCGTTACCACCCAGAGACTCAATGCTGGTTTAAAAACAAAGAGGATGACCCACGAAGGAGGGAACAAATAAAACATGTAAATAACTCGGAATTGGAAATAGAACTAAACACGAACGAGCAAAAAAACTGATAGTGCCACCATTAATTAAAGTGAAAATAACATTGAATAACGCGTTACAAATCCTGGGTGTATACAATTCGGGCTCAAACGTTTCCCTAATTAACGCGAAACTATTAAACTTAAAAGGAAAAAAATGCAATGATTCACAAAATGCAAAATTGAAAACGATTAATGGTGTAGAAAAAACAAATGGCATGGTAACTTTAAAAGCGCAAATCTTTGATATTGAAAAGGAGATAGATGTTTTCACAATAGATGACGAGAACTTTGAACACGATTTTCTAATCGGATTAGACTGCATAAAAAAATTTCAGTTAAGACAAGATGAAAGATTGGAAATTACACAAAAAACCCACGGAATCCCTGCCGATACAATCGAAAATCGACATATTATGCAAGATACAAATAAGACGTATACAAAAAGAAATGAAGATAGAAAAAACGAAGAAATAGAATACGAAGTTAACTTCAACGAACATATAGATACAACAAAATTTGACATATCAATAAACCACTTGGAAATGCACCAACAGGCCGAAATCGATAGATTAACAGATAAATACAAATCGATATTTGCTGAAGACAAATACGATGTAGGCACCGTGAAAGATTACGAAGCACGTATTGAGTTAAGAGTCGACGAATACTGCTACAAAAGGCCGTATAGATGTAGCATAGAAGACAAAAAAGAAATAGAACAACAGATATCGAAACTGTTAGAAAAAAATCTAATTGAGTAATCGTACAGTCCATTCGCCGCACCGGTAACATTAGCCTACAAAAAAGACGAAAAGAAGAAATCGAGACTGTGTATAGATTTCCGCGATTTAAATAAAATTGTGATCCCTCAATCACAACCGTTCCCTTTGATAGAAGATCTGATAGTAAAAACGAGAGACTGTGAATTCTTCTCGACCTTAGACATAAATTCAGCCTTCTGGTCAATTCCGATGAAAGTTGAAGATAGACAAAAAACAGCATTCGTAACTCAAGAAAGTCACTTTCAATGGACCTGTCTACCCTTCGGCCTAAAAACATCGCCAGCGATCTTCCAAAGAATACTAAGCAGTATAATAAGAAAGCATAAACTCGCAGACTTCTGTGTAAGTTACATAGATGACATCTTAGTCTTTTCGAAAACGTTTCAAGAGCATATGAATCACCTATCGCAATTACTAGAATCAATTATGAAAGAAGGCTTTAGGTTAAAACTATCGAAATGCAGTTTCGCATCAGACTCAGTGAAATACTTAGGGCATGTAATAAGGAAAAACTCAATTAGCCCACTTAACGATAACCTAACCTCAATAAAAAATTTCCCGACTCCAAAAACAAGGAAAAATATTCGTCAATTTTTGGGCAAGGTCAATTTTTATGGCAGATATATACCGAATAGCTCAATTACCCTAGACCCACTCCATAACTTATTGCGGAAAGGACAAAGGTTCATCTGGTCTGAACAATGTCAAAAAGCGTTTGAAAGCATGAAATCATTACTTTGCTCGCAACCGATTCTAACAATCTTTGACCCACACCTACCAATACATATTTACACAGACGCGAGCCTACAAGGCGTCGGAGCCGTTCTGAAACAGCCACAATCAGACCAGGAATATAAACCGGTTGCCTACTTCTCAAAAAAATTAAATGAACATCAAAAGAAAAAGAAAGCTATATATATAGAATGCCTCGCAATAAAGGAGGCTGTGAAATACTGGCAATTTTGGTTAATGGGGAGAGAATTCACGATCTTCTCAGACCACAATCCCTTGGAAAATATGAACGTTAAATCCAGGACGGACGAAGAATTAGGGGACCTAATTCACTACCTATCGCAGTACGACTTCAACATAAAGTACACTCCGGAGAAAGAAAATGTAGAAGCGGACTGCTTAAGCAGAAACCCGGTACTAGAACCGGATGAAAATGAAAACGAAGTTCTGAAAACCGTTAATTTCATAAGACTCGATGAGGTTCGAAAAGATCAGGAGAGAAATGAGGACATTCAAAACGATAAGAACAGGCTAATATACAAAAATAACACCTATTACAAAAAGAAAGGGAAAAAAGAAAAAATACTACTATTAGAGGATTTCAGTAAAGAACTAATAAAAAAAGTACACTCCTTTTACTGCCACCTCGGAATACGACAAATGCAGAACAAGATAAAACCAATATATACAGCGAAAAATTTAAACGAAAATATAAAAAAAACTTGCGAAAACTGTGAAACTTGTATAAAAAACAAATCGAGGGGAAAGCACAAAATTGGCTTATTGTCTCAATTAGGCCCCGCGACTTCCCCTTATGAAATAGTCTCTATCGACACAATCGGTGGACTCGGAGGGTCAAGGTCAACAAAAAAATATTTACACCTTCTCGTTGATCACTTCACGAGATATGCAACTATTATGACATCAAAAACTCAGAATGCGAGCGACTTCATAAGATTGATAAAAAAAGTAATAACGGATTATAAAATAAACATGATCCTATCAGACCAGTACCCGGGAATAAACTCGAAAGAACTCAAGAAATTTCTAGACGAGGAAAATATAACCTTGACCTTCACAGCAGTAAATGCACCATTTTCAAATGGCCTCAACGAAAGACTCAACCAAACACTAGTAAATAAGATTAAATGTAGGGTTAACGAGACGGAACAGAAAACTGCGTGGACAACTATAGCGCATGAGTGCATCGAAAAATACAACGATACTGAACACACAGTAACAGGGTTCTCGCCTAGATACTTACTAGAAGGAAAGAATAATACAATTCTACCAAATGAGCTACAACACCAAAAAACAGAAAGTAACTTATATGAGGATAGGAAACTCGCCCTAAAAAACACAAAAAATCACACGAATACAATAAAAAGAAATTCGATAAAAACAAAAGATATCATGAGCTCAACGTCGGAGATTTAGTCTATGTGGAAAATAGCCACCGATTAAATAGAAAAAAATTGGATGAGCTAAAAATTGGACCGTACGAGATCATAGAAAAAATTTCAAATTCGATTTATAAAATACATACAGACCGAAAAAGATCGGAGTCACTTTCCCACATCACTAAGCTTGTACCGGTGCCGGATACCGCTCAGGAAAATTAGGCTTTCATTACTATTTTCCTTCCCCCAGGGGGGGAGATGTAAAGAAACACGACGCTGCATGTATCCGCCCCGTCATGCTTTCTTGTAAGATTTGTATTTACCGCGTAAAGCGGGCTAGCATAGACGTGTCGCACATGCGATCAAGTGAGCGTCTAACACGAGCGGGTGTCGCGCAAACGATCAAGCGAGCGTCTAACACGAGGTAGAACGACAGCGTGTTGAGCGTTGCATTGTGAAACAAGATTTGAGTATCCCGAAATTTCACCTGTTAAAAACGTGACACCCTTTAAGAACGTGATGGAAATACCAGCTGTAAATGTCGTTTCCTCAATTTACAGGTAACGACACCACGTAACTATGAAAACAATTTAGAATTAAGACTTTACATAGAAGTTGTATAATCGAATAAAACCTAACCTGAATTTACAGAGAAACACATGGTGATTTCCACACTAACCCAATAAGAAAACCCATTCAAGCGATCTCACGACACATTACATATATATATATATATATATATATATATATTGTGACGTATTTTTTTGTAGCCAAACGATAACGGTCGAGAGCTTACGAAAACCCCACAATCTCATCCACACGTCACCTTCGGCCACGCACCTCCGTTCCTGCACCCGCGCTTCCGGTGGGCGCCAGCCAATTTTTGTATCGCCGGTATTGACAAACCGGACTAAACTGGGAGTCGAGTGGGACCTGGCTCGACTCCACTAACCCGCGATGCGGATCCTGGGACCTACGGATCCGCACGCTAACGATAACCGTCAATCCTTTTGGTCGCGAAGGATTGACAAAACGCAACCGGGTGCAGTCACGGAGCCGCGTGGTTGCGGAAATGCTCGGCCGCTCAGGCTGTGGGTTGTGGTAGAGGGGTCGTGATCCTTTCTGGCCGATGAATAATTAATTCTTATCCTCAACCGCGAAAACCATAATTTTCAGAATTAATTTCTGAAACATCGGTAACACTCAACTAATTTTTATTAGTGAGTTACGAGAGCCAATCGTACGCAAGCCCACACGCAAGCGTGCGGGGAGCGCGACAATCCGAAAACATCACGGGAACTAGCTCTACACCTCGCGTGAGCGAGAGAGAGACACAACATCGATATCTATCCGCACGCCCCACCCATCGCTTGCGCGCCAGCGATGGTGGGAGAGGCGTTCGGGAGCTGTGCTCGAGCCGAAGGCCCGAGACAGACTGACTAGCGAAATCTCGATCAACGATATTCGCGTAATCGATCGATAACTGTTCGATAACCGCAGCCCTCCCTCTCGGGTTACCTCCGAACCATATACGAGACCATAATGCCAAAATATGCCGGTATCCTTGTGAGGTCGCTCAGGATCGCATCCCCTGGTGCATCACGCGAGAACAGGGCACTTTCTCCACAAACAAAACATACACAGCACAAGCGGTCCCACCCTTGCCCCGAACCAAAAACCTCCGCCCTTTCTCCAGCGTGACGCACTCTTTTTATGGGGCGCAGGCATTGCAGCCCGACCTCCACGAATCCCTGAGCGAACCTCGTCAGCGTGGGTACCCGGAACCTTTCATTCCCCGCCAGTACAGGCATGCTCTAATTTCAGCGGTGAGTACATATTTTTTTCATTCATCTGGGAATCATAAGTTCGCAGACAAATTGATAAATAAAACTTTGTTTCAGTTGCCAACCTCCGCATCACTGGATGCCCCCAGATGCCGCCGCATAACGGATGGCAGCGCGAGGCCCCACCGCCGCCAGAGGAAGCGCCGCCGCCTTCGGATGGAGCGCCGCCGCCGTCAGGAGGACCGCCGCCGTCGTCAGCGGGAGCGCCGCCGTCGTCAGCGGGAGCGCCACCTCCGTTAAGTACTGGTGTTGCCAATTCGCGTAAGTACTATTTCTATGTCAATACCTCAGTTTAGTATAGTACTAGGCCGTACTACGAAAATAAAATTTGTTTATTTCTCTGGCGACTGGTGAGACATGGACATACAAAACTCACGGATGATTTGTATCTTTTAGGTCCGAGGAACCGTAGGAGGCGTGCTGGCCGTTGGGTCCGGGAGCGCCGTCAGCGAGCGGCATATTACGACCACGTTGCGCGCAGCATTCATGCTCTGTTTTGGGTGAATAATGGCCGTTAAAAAACATAACAACAAAATAAAGAAATAATAATGATAATATAATTTTTGGTCTGTCAACTTCTTTCTTTTTAACTGTTAAATTTTAATTCTAATTCTGATTCTAATTTCAATTCTAATTCTAATACTAAGTCTATTTTCTACTTCTAATTCTGATTCTAATACTAATTCTAATTCTAATTCTCATTCTGCCCCCCCCCTCCTACTCCTACCAGCCCCTTCTTCTTTTGACGCTACACGTGTGGAAGACGCATGCTCAAACAGCATACGACGAGATCCCCTACTGAGATACGGAATTGTATCTGTATGACAGTATTTGAAATGAAAAACTATTTTAGGTTTTTAAAACGAAAATATACTCTGTATTTCAGTGCGGACAAAATACAAAATGGAAAAATATTTTAGAGCTTAAGCCAGACGAAATACAAAATGAGTCAGTATTTTACATTTCAATGCGGACAAAATACAAAATGGACATGTATTTTGTATTTTAGGTCGGACAAAATACGAAATGGACAAGTATTTTATATTTTAGGTCGGATAAAATACAAAATGGACAAGTATTTTGAATTTTAGTCTAGACAAAATACAAAATGGACGAGTATTCTGTATTTTAGGTCGAGCAAAATACAAAATGGACAAGTATTTTGTATTTTAGGCTAGACAAAATACAAAATGGACAAGTATTTTGTATTTTAGGTCAGACAAAATACAAAATAGAAAAGTACTTTGTATTTTAGGCCAGACAAAATACAAAATGGAAAAGTATTTTGTATTTTAGGCCAGACAAAATACAAGATGGGCAAGTATTTTGTATTTTAGGTCGGAAAAAATACAAAATCGACGAATATTTTGTATTTTAGGTCGAGCAAAATACAAAATGGAAAAGTATTTTGTATTTTAGGTCAGACAAAATACAAATTGGAAAAGTATTTTGTATTTTAGGCCAGACAAAATACAAAATGGACAAGTATTTTGTATTTTACTCCGGACAAAATACAAAACAGACGAAGATTTTGAATTTTAACCTGTATTTTAAGTGAATTTCCATTCAAAATGTGCCCATCCCTGTGCGTGACAACTAAAAAACATTCGATGTCGATTTTTTTCTTGCTCTTCGAACTCTAAAATGGGCCGGTTAATGCAATAATTTAATTTGATTCTTTTTTTCAGATTTGAGTCATAAAATATCGATCATGGACAATAAAATCGTACAAAGTTATAGAGGATTCAATTACGGACAAGTTGTGTTTTTTAGTTGGGGTTGTCACTTTTTTATCGAAAGTCGAAGATGGCCGAGTTATTTGACAAGAAATCGATTCTCCCCTGAAATTTAAGATGGTAGTCGACGCTCTAGCAGAATCTCCTCGAAAATCTGAGTTTAGTATGCCATGACCCTTACTTTAACGTTTAAAAGAAATAAAGAATGCGATAAATATTTTCTGATTTCAGGTTTTTTTTAACAGACATCGACTGGGCTATACTTTTGCGGACGCACATTTTTATTCTGATATATGCTTGATTTTTTGAAACTAAGGATGAACTGCATTTATATCGAAAATACTATTACTTCGATGTTGCTAACAAATTAAACAGCTGTGAATAATAACGATAAAATAAAAATTCATCAATCAATGTTAGCTTAAGAACGATGTACAACCCTCTTTAAAATTTTGGAAGTGAAGGTTTATCGTCAGAAATGTGTTAATGACATAATCTCCTTTTTGTATTAAGGGGGTACATCTGTGTCGGAAAAGTTGGTGAAATTTGGGAATTATTATCTCAAAAAATATTCGTCTGATCGAATTCAAGTTGGTTTCATTCGAAAGAATATACATTGAGGTATGCTGATGAATTTTCGTTTGAATGTATACTGAATAGGAGCGCCGTTATTCTGACCGGCGTAAAATAACTTTGTCATCGGCACGGTTTGCGGTTCCCACCATATAAAGTTGATACCCCTGGCCTGACTTGCTACTCTCGTCACATCCATCGACACGATTTATCAATAAGAAGCAATCTTTCTGACAATTCTCAGGCCTTAAAGAAAATCAGTTCTTTCTTCAAACTCAATTTTTTTCAATAAAAACAAAAGTAACGCCCCTCAACAAGAATCAAGAGCCGAGCGACTTCGGGTTCCGACTCATGTCGTCTCACCATGATTTGGTAAAAAAAATTATTGAAACTGTCAAAAAAATTAGATTATGGATTTTTTACAATGAAAAGAATTGATAGTTTTGAAAAAAAACTATTATGTTTAAAGCCTGAGAACTTTCAAAAAGATTGCTTTGTATCGATCAATTGTGTGGATGCGTGTGAGAAGTTAAATTTATCAGCTCAGGGGTATCAACTTTAAATAATGTATCTATTCTTCACACGAAAAATTATGACATGCAAAAGAAAATTTTCATCAGAAATGAATGGATACCGTTTACATAGAATTTTCTGAAAATTTTTAAGTGAGAACATTTCTTGAAAAAATTTGTTGTTATTTTTTATTTGAGAAAAAAATATTTTTGCCTGTTTTTCATTGAAGGTTCGATAAGTATTCAATCCCAAATTGTAAGGAACAGGGAACATTTTTTGATTTATCTAAATAATGATGTAATTATGTTTGAAGAGCAATACAAGTTTCTTTACGTTTTGTGAATGTTTGGTGAATTAGGAAAGAAACAGATGGAGGGATCAATTAGAAGTTTTACAGGGTTATTAGGAATATATTTAGCTGATAAATTACCCACGAACACAGTTACTTTTAGCAATATTCGCAAAGTAATGGTAAGTAATGGATTCTCTAAATAACCAGCAAAAGTGATTTTTCTGGTACTTCTCCTAGTGAATGCAGCGGGTAAAATATTTTTTCCTCCCAAAACTTGATGGGGCTTGAAAACTATTTATTCAAGTTTCCAAAACTGCAGGTCGATTTACTGTATGATCATTGGTTCATGCGATATCGATCGAACGAAAAAAAGGGTTTTTTATTCAGCGGCCGATATTTTAGCGACAAATTGTTGTGCGAATAAAAAAACGAATTAAAGCTAAAGAATCAGGCTGAATGGCCTTCTTATTGATTGAGTCAGAAATTAAATTGTTAAGCCCAGGGACAACTTGGAATAAAAAGAAATTCGGAAAAAAAATTCGTCGTGGGATTTCTTTTGATTGCGCCATGATCGATGGCCAAAAAAAAATTGTTGATCACAAGATTTCAAAACTATAAATGTCAAGCTTCAGAATGCTTTCTTATTCATTTCAATACGCCCATTGCTCATCAATATGCACATTGCTTATTCTCAATTTCGAGCCCCACCCGTTAGTAATTCGTTGACCAATCTTTTACCCGGCTTACGAAATCGTACCTGCTGTATTGCTAAATACTTCATGATGAGTTTAACATTTGCAATTTACTCAATGTCTCTTAGCATCAATTCTTGGTGACAAACCGGAAATCGAGACCGAGCATTCGGAAACCGGATCGCAGTAGGACGACGACTCGGAAACCGGATCGCATATGACGGCTTGGGGTCGTCACATCGACGAGGCCGTAAAGGACGCGATTGAGAAACAACATCGCGATGGGGATAATGCTCATTTTTTACCCTGCCTGGCAGATCGGGTAGTACGCGATATAAAGTTATTCCCGCTATGGTCTTGCATTTGCCGGAACACTTTCGGGTACGGACGTCAACCGGCCTCTAGTGCACCGGTTGAAGCCGAATTTAAAATCATCAAACACGACGTTCTGCGCAATGAATCTCCCCCAATCAGAGCAGATGACTTCATAGTTAAACATGTGAAGCATTTGAGCGGGAGAGCTAAGCTCATCGGCGCCGCTGCTGCTTTAAACGTTGAAACGTTAGATGTTAGAAGAGGGGATTTAGTTCTCCACCTCCGCCGCCCGGCGACGCTTTCGTCTCGCTACGCGCGCTGCCCTCATGGGCGAATCTCATATATTTTATATACTTTACGTTTTGACTAAGTCACACGTTGCTCATGTAGAATGAAAGTTTTTTCTCACACCTCTGCCGTTTCGGAATTAATCACCGTAATCCTACAGGTTATGGGCCCAGTTTAGTGCGCGGGTGACCGTAAAAAACTTTATTTGGATCGGACGGCGATTATTTTTCGCATAAAATGGTTTTCTTCGGACCCTGAAAAATTGTTCACACTGGTGTGTCAAAAAGTGAGGTTAACCATGGGACCCCATACCGGCTCTGATGCCAATGGTTCGACCCAAGCAAGTCCCAACGTAATCGGGCAAGGCAGTGGACTGCCTCCGATAGCTCGATTACTCGGACGGGAAAACTACAATACGTGGAAGTTTGCGATGCAAACGTATCCGAAACACGAGGACCTTTGGACGTGCGTCGAAGGAACGGAAACCGACGACCGGAAAATCAAAAGAACGAGAGCCAAACTCATATTGATGGTCGATCCGGTAATTTATGTTCTCGTGCAGGAAACCACAACGGCAAAACAGGTATGGGACAAACTCAAAACCTCCTTCGAAGATTCAGGTTTGACGCGGCGTGTGGGGCTACTGAGAAAACTCGTAACGGCTCGTCTAAACAGTAGTAAATCTGTCGAAGATTATGTGAACACTATTATCACAACCGCTTATAAGCTTTCTGATATCGGTCTCAAGGTCAGCGATGAATGGGTCGGAACGCTCCTGCTCGCTGGACTCCCGGAGGAGTACGAGCCGATGATCATGGGCATCGAAAGTTCCGGAACGATGATCACAGGAGATTCTGTCAAGATAAAACTTCTCCAGGACGTCAAGGAAACTTCGAGCAAAGAAAGTGATGCGCAGGCTTTCTACGGAGCAAGAAAAGAAAAACAACGATACAACAAACCTAAAGGCCCACGCTGCTACGGTTGTGGAGGTTACGGTCACACGAAACGTGTGTGTCCGAGTCATGAGTCCGACGCAGCCAAAGAAAAGTCATCAGCTCTGACGAGCAAGACAACCAAAGCGCACAAAGCGTTCTGCACAGTGCTCTCAACCGGAGAAGTTCAGCAAAATAGCTGGTATCTCGACTCGGGTGCCACGTGGCATATGACAAGGCACGAAGACGGGCTACAAAAGGAAAAAAAACCCGCACGACCGCGTTGTAGTTGCGAACAATAGTTAACTACCTGTAAAATGTATGGGAAAATTGAATCTGTCGGTCGAAATCGAAAACGAAATTGACACGATCGAAGTCAACGAGGTTCTACACGTGCCGGGGCTCGCAACAAATCTGCTCGCTGTGAGCAAAATCGCCAAGCGAGGGCACGTACTACTGTTCGATGCGAAAGGATGCAGTGTATATCGAGGGGACAGAGAAAACTTCGACCGAAATAAAATCATTGCTTCGGCCACAATGATCAAGGGCATGTACCGAATGAATCGTCCATCGGCCCAAGCGAATAGCGTCTCTACAAATGCATCGGACGTGCAATTGTGGCATCGAAGACTTGGTCACCTTAACATCGCAAGTCTCAAACTTTTGAGAAAAGGTCACGCGGAAGGAATTACTTTCAAACCAGATGACTCTACAAGCTTGCACGACATGCGCAAGAGGTAAACAACACCGAACATCCTTCAATCATCGAGGCACACGAGCGAAAGAAATTTTAGAGCTCGTGAACAGCGATCTCTGTGGGCCCATGGAGAACACATCGATTGGGGGAGCGAAATACTTTCTAACCCTTATCGATGACTACTCGAGAAAAACTTTCGTATTTTTTTTGAAAAAGAAGAGTGGAGTAAAAGACAAAATTGTAAACTTCATTAAAGTTTCAGGACGCCAAACGGGTAAGCGACTGAAGACTCTTCGCAGCGACAACGGAAAAGAGTATATGAGCAACGAGCTAAATCAATTCTTCAAAATCAGCGGAATCGAGCATCAACTAACAGTCCTATATACCCCACAACAGAACGGGGTTGCCGAAAGACTCAACAGGACGCTGGTGGAAAAAGCACGTTGTCTGCTATTCGATGCAAACCTAGGCAAGGAATTTTGGGCCGAAGCGATTGCGACAGCTACCTACCTTTTCAATTGCTAGCCGACGAAAGGACTAAAAAGCCAAATCACGCCGGTCGAAGCGTGGACAGGACGTAAGCCAGCCATCTCTCACTTACGTGTCTTCGGATGCGTTGCGATGGCACACGTACCGAAGGAAAAGCGCCAAAAATGGGACGCTAAATCCGAAAAATGTCTCTTCATGGGTTACTCGTCTCAATCAAAAGGGTATCGCCTCTTGAGACCGGATACAAACGAAATAATTATTCGTAAAGACGTGACATTCTCCGAGGACGCATCAAAGGACCGACCGGAGACAGAGAGCCTCGAAGCGTCAACAAGTGTTCAACCGCTGGAACAAGAAAGCGATTATCGCCATGTCGACCGTAATGCGAGTGAAGTGGGGGACGTGACCGCTGCCTCACGAGCATCAATCGACAAGCGAGAATTAAGGATAGCAGACACAGCTTCAGAATCTGATGGAGCAGAATCAGAGTTCGATGATGCACAGGACACGACCTTCGACATAGACCTTGTAACGAATTCTCGCGCCTAAGGACACAGTGGCGCCCCGTATGGTTGGCGGAGCGCGGCTCGCGCTCTTCCTGATCGTCGCGTGGGGGTAATCGATGGTATTGGGGCCTTCCGCCAGGGGCGTTCAAGCATGATTGCGAAAAGATTGCAAAGTTATCAATCTGTGTAAAATGTTATATGCAGCCGTCGTGCCTTCGCCTCATCCCAGTCGGCATTCACCATCACGCGGTACCGCATCGTATTTATATAATTCGCATCGTGAAATTTCGTCGATCTATAAAAACCATCGAATATTGGTGTGAGGCGAAGCACGTCGGAATGTGTACCGTGCGTGCGAGTGAATCGATATTTTTGGTAAGCCGAAATGTGAAATATATCATTATTGTTGTTTTTGGTTGTGAGCATTGCGTAATGCACGTGTCGATTTAGGTTCACGAAATGGCGGCTGGGCCGCATTTGAGGGTTTAACATTGATACAAAAGACCGAATAATCCTTGTTCGTCCGTCCGGAGATCGAAATGGAATTCGATAATTTCAACGTTACGAGCCGTTTACTCCATGGGGTGAGATTCTTACATAACCTCATCGAGCACGTGGTCAGGAGATCATGATCCTGCCGGCTTCCGCTCTGAATATTCGTCGTCACTCCTACTTGCTTCGTGGGCGCCCGGACAGTTCAGCGCTTCAAAAAATAAGCTAAGAAAGACAATATTTATATAAATGCGTGCAATCGAATTGGTTGTCATATCACGGGGTGAGCCTCGTTCGTCTGTCGATGTGCTCGAATTAAATATTTATGTGTGGCGGTGACCAAATAGTCAGCGGGCCACCAAGAAAAATTGAAAAGATAAAAGAGAGTCTGCGGACCACCTATAAATTGACGCGAATGAAAAAAGAGTCTGCAGACCACCTAGAAAAATTAAAAAGATAAAAAAGTCTGCGGACCACCTATAAATTGACACGAATGAAAAAAGAGTCTGCGGACCACCTAGAAAAATTAAAAAGATGAAAAAGAGTCTGCGGACCACCAAGAAAATTGATAATGAGAAAAGAGTCTGCGGGCCAAAGTTTTTCAAAAAAGATTTGTCGATTCGCTGTGCGAAAACTTAACTTGTGTGTATGAATTACGATAAGAGTCTGCGGACCAAACTTTTCAAAAAAGATTTGTCGATTCGCCGTGCGAAAACTTAACTTGTGGGTATTAATTACTAGTCGTCGGTGATCAATATGATTAATTAAATTATCGTTTGTTGTCTTTAAGTGTGCGCACCGTGAATTGTTGTGTAAAGATCGTGAGCGAGAGAGTGTGTGTTTTAGATATATGATCGTTATAAACGCGATGCTTCGCGGTGGTTGTACCAAGTACACGTTACGGATGTGAATTTTCTACGATAAAGGCACAATATTTTCCACATGTCGGCCCTGATCCATGACACGTATTCATGGCATTGTTAATAAAAATGAATTGATATTTGAGTGGTGATTATTTTTGCACTTCCACCCTCGTAGTAACCAAAGTTGGTTACACATTTGGCGCCCAACGTGGGGCACGACAATTTAAGTATTGAATATTGTGCCTTTATACGTGGTTTTTGTTTTGGTTGATTCATGGCGTGTGCGCGTACTCCCAGAAAAACCCGTTCCCGTCCTGAATCGGACTCAACCCCTCCCAGTTCCCCGTTGACAGTCATCTCCAAAAGAACTAAAAGTCGCCTTGTACCGGTTACGATGGCACCGATTAAAAGGTTTGAAACGCTTGCAGATACGAATCGGCAACATCAGCCTAGTTTAAGCGAAGTTGGAGCGATGGCGGATAAATTGTTGAATTTGGAGAACGAGAATGAACGGCCAATTCAAGCCGACCCACCCCCGCCCGAAGATTTATCTGAGGAAGTGCGGATGTTGCGACGCATGATTCAGCTGCAGCAACGTCAGATCGACGATATGCGCTCGACGACTCCACAACGAAACGAAACAGGTATGTTGAACGGGCTGATGCGGGGTTTTCAGCATCATTGGCATGATATAAAAATACCCCGATTCGAGAATGAGACAACGTCAAATCCGAGACAGTTTATTGAAAAAATCGAGGAATACTTTCTATTCAAAAGAGTAGATGATTATACGAAAATGGCATTGGTCGAAGGTGCGCTTGAGGGTCAAGCAAGAGTGTGGTATCAGGCATATCGGGATTCGTGGGGAAGTTTTGATCAATTTCGAGCCGCGTTTTTGACACAGTTCTATTCAATCGATGTCCGTCTCGAGACAAAGAGCCAGTGGCTCAATCGAAGATATACCCAGAATGATGGCAGCTTACAAACTTATTTCTTAAAACAAATATCCGAGGCTCGATATTTTGATCCTCCCCTTGATCCGTACGAGGTCAATTATACGATTGTTCGACAGTTACCGACTCGAGTCCGCGAATCACTACTATGGATGGATTATTCCTCCGCACACAATGTTTCTCGGGCGCTTTCTCAATTGGACGCGGTGGCTAGTGACAGGGATCGGTCCCGACGTTTTACCCCAGGCACTAGTAATACCAATTATGGTCCTAGCTCGGGGGGTTCGAATAACAGCAACGTTCGTAATCGCAATTCAGACAACGCGACGACTTCCAATGGGAATGCCTATCAGTGGCGGCCTCGCAATGGCGGTGGACCCACGGGTTCGTCTCACCCCCAACGAAATTATTCTCCACCATCTTCAGGATCGTCGCAGGCCCTCCGTTCCAATACGTCTCAATTAGAAGTTCACGAAATCAGTGCTACTGAGGAATTAGTGCAGCCGAAAGCGGGAATAAAAGATAGTAATTCGTCTGCCCGTGAGTTATCAAGCTCAACCCCGAATATTCCAAACGCGCTGTTCGAGCCAGAAATAGTCGAGGATTTAAACTGATTATTGACGCATTGATGATGGGACCCCCAATGCGTCAAAGCCCATTCGATGTTTTCGAGGAATTAACCCAAGATATTAATTATAATAGGGATGAGAGTCAAAAAATTTCTGCATTTTTGAGATGTCCACGGTTATTAATCCTTGTGGCGAACGTGCCTATGGCTGCTCTTCTTGATACCGGGAGCCAGGTTACGTGTATTTCTGACGTGTATTATTCATATATAAAGAACCTGTGTGAAATCGATGAACTACCGGTGGCCAATATTATTGTTACTACCGCAATAGGGAAGAAACCCACGCGTATTAAGAAACAAGTGGTTCTTGAATTAGTAATCGGATCAATGGTCGTTTCAACTCTTTCTTTAATTATCCCTCATTTGACCTCGCACATGATTTTGGGCAACGACTGGTTCCACAAAAATCGGGTAATTCTTGATTATGATCACTTAACGTTAAAAATATGTGGTGAATGCGTAGCTGAAGAGTGTGTTGAATTCGATAAAGCTGCGCCGGAGAGGGTGATAACTCGACAGGATAACGACATCACTTATATTCAGGTGATAAAGGCCACCCAAATCAAACAACTTTACGATGAACAAACACTAAGGGGATATTCCGTCGATTCCCGTGAGTTCCTGGTCGAAGAGACTAAGTTGTTGAATGTCGAGCGAAGCCCAGGCTCAATTGTCGAAGGTAATGTCATTTTAGGGGGATCGTTAGCCCGCAGGTCGAGCGTAGAGAACGCGTCACTCGTATTTAAAGAAGCGTCCTTAACTAGGGGGGTCGAGAAAACTCCAACGGCTTGCTTGGTCGCCGCAGTCACTAAGCCAGTTCATGGTTGTTCTGATTGCAGCCAGAATTTCATAAGTCCAGTACCGCTCGATGATAGTTTGGCTGATCACGTGGTCGACGTACGGAATGTGCGCGAGTCGTGTCGCCTATATCTCGAAGGGGGAGGTCACAATTATGGGGAGGACATTCGCGCGTTGTCAGAAGAAATGACAGAGATCACACCAGCACAGAGGAAGAACGTATACGATCTCTTGACCGAATTTAAAACCTTATTCTCGTTCAAAAAGATGGGGGCCGGTCAATACGAACATGAAATTCGGTTAAAGATTCCCAAGGTTGTGGTGCGGAGGTCGTATCCTGTTCCCCTCAAGTTACGTCAATCTGTTGAAAAAGAATTAAATGAAATGTTACGAGAAGGCATAATAGAGCGATCGGTTAGTCAATACTGCAACCCTTTGCGAATTGTCCAAAAGAAAGATGAGCGGTTACGAATCTGTCTCGACGCGAGATTCATTAATCAAGTTTTTGAATCGGATCATGAGTCTCCTCCGTTAATTAGCGAAATCGTTCAAAGGTATCATGGCGTGAAATTGATGAGCACTTCGGATTTGGCTAACGGATACTGGCAAATTCCGCTAGCCAAATCCTCAAGGCCTTATACGGCGTTTATCTATGGCACGAGCATGTACCAATTTTGTCGTATTCCATTCGGGCTTAAAACGGCGGGCAGCGGGTTTATTCGAGCCATCAATCAAGTTCTGGGAAGAGAGATTGACGATTTTCTTACGGTATATATTGACGATTTACTAATCTTTTCAAATTCATTCGAGGATCATCTCAAACATATTCGAGCTGTTTTTACGCGACTACAAGAAAATAACTTTACGCTGCGGTTGGACAAGTCCTTTTTTTGTCGCACGTCCGTAAATTTTTTAGGATTCGTTTTGTCCATTGATGGGGTTAGGCCACAGCCTGATCGGTTGGCCGTGATACGGAATTTTAAGGAACCCTCTAATAGAAAACAGTTACAGTCGTTTATTGGGGTATGTACTTACTATCGACAATTTTGCGTACGTCATGCCAATTACATCGAACCGTTCCGATCACTTTTGAAAAGTAATAATTCGTAGATATGGACCGGCGAGCATAGTATCGCCTTTGAGAAATTGAAACAGAATTTTATGCGTGCGGTCACGCTTCGTCATGTCAATCCCGATAAGCCGTTTAAGCTGCAAACCGATGCGTCAAATAAAGGAATATGTGGCGTTTTATATCAAGTGGATGACGAGGGTAATCACGGTATCATAAAGTTGGTCAGTCGTTGCTTGAATCCAGCTGAAGCGAATTATGGGACCACGGAGAAGGAATTACTCGCCATCGTGTATGCCGTAAACAAGTGTCGAGTCTATCTCATTCACTCCCTTTTCGAAATAATTACCGATCACAAGGGGTTGAGTTTTCTCAATTCCACCCAGTATCACACGGCTCGTTTAATTCGTTGGTCTCTGATCTTGCAACAATACGACTTTACCGTTACGTATTGTATAGGACGGGATAACGTTGTGGCGGATTTTTTTAGCCGCAATCCCCAAGGCAGTTTCGAGGAAGAGGTCAGTGAGGAGTTGACGATCTCATCGGTTCTCTCGGGTATCGCTTTTTACGAGAAACCGAAGGTTGGGCGAGTCATGCTGGCCAAGCTAACTCAAGATTTAGAAAGGGTGCCCGTCGAACTCCGAGACGATTTGAAATCCATTCAGAGGCTCCAATCTGAGGATGAACGTCTGTCGCAACTTCTTCAGCGACTTAAACGAGGGATGCTGCCCGATTTATATTGCATACATAATAACATTCTATTTCGTCGTTACGCCGTCCATGATCGTTGGCTATTAGTATTGCCAAAGGCGCTGTGTTATAGGGTCCTGGAATATTTTCATCGTAAGTTAGGTCATCCCGGTACAAGCAAAACCCTAGAATATGTCAGAGGCTATTTTTATTGGGATCGGATGGGAAAACAAATAAAAAATTATGTTCACACGTGTGACACTTGTCAGCGTGTAAAAAATCTCAATTATTCCATGCAAGGGGCATACCAAATGGTCACGGCCAAGAAACCTGGCGATTTACTTACTGTCGATTTTTACGGTCCACTTCCTCGTTCTAAATACGGTTTCCAGTATATATTCGTCGTACTGGATGCTTTTTCCAAATTTGTTAAATTATATCCTCTCCGAAGCGCCACGGCATCAGTGGTGGTAGGCAAATTGACGGGCGATTACGTAAAGGAGTTTGGAAAACCAACCGCGGTGTTGGCGGATAATGGGTCGCAATTCACGTCACCGAAGTGGAAAAACGCGTTGGAAAGTTTGGGTATTATATCTCGGTTCTCATCCGTACGTCACCCACAAAGCAACCCCACCGAACGGGTGATGCGAGAATTGGGCCGACTCTTTCGCACCTTTTGTAGTGAAGCACATAACACCTGGTTCAATTATCTAAAAAAAATCGAAAGACTACTCAATATAACAACTCATCTTAGTACGGGATTTACTCCCTATGAATTGCAGTTTAATAGGCATCCGAAGGACGAGATAGAGGATTTGATATCATTTCCCAAGGGTAGTAGCCTCGATCATGAGCGAAAGATTCTGATGGCCTATGAAAGAATAATGAGGCAATTTAACAAGCGTAGGCAAGGTCAGAAAGCTGTATCAAAGGTCGTTTTGTCGGTGGGAGATTTGCCCCTCTTGCGGGTTCCGTATCCATCCAATGCAATCGATAAGAAAACAGCCAAAATTTTTCATCTATATTATGGTCCATATCGTTTAGCCGAGAAATATGGAGAAAATGCGTTTCGTTTAGTCGATCCCGATAAACCTGATGACACCAAAGGAATATATAATAGAATCAGTCTTCGTAAATATCACCAGCCCGTTCAACATTAATGTTTAATCCAGTTAATTTTTCAGCTTGTTGTATTGGTGTGCCTCGCTCGTCGGCACTTGCTCAGATATTTTCTCTCTTGTAACATGTCAGATTACTTGCGATAGAAAATAAGGGGGATATTTGTAACCAATTCTCGCGCCTAAGGACACAGTGGCGCTCTTCCTGATCGTCGCGTGGGGGTAATCGATGGTATTGGGGCCTTCCGCCAGGGGCGTTCGAGCATGATTGCGAAAAGATTGCAAAGTAATCAATCTGTGTAAAATGTTATATGCAGCCGTTGTGCCTTCGCCTCATCCCAGTCGTCATTCACCATCACGCGGTACCGCATCGTATTTATATAATTCGCATCGTGAAATTTCGTCGATCTATAAAAACCATCGAATATTGGTGTGAGGCGAAGCACGTCGGAATGTGTACCGTGCGTGCGAGTGAATCGATATTTTTGGTAAGCCGAAATGTGAAATATATCATTATTGTTGTTTTTGGTTGTGAGCATTGCGTAATGCACGTGTCGATTTAGGTTCACGAAATGGCGGCTGGGCCGCATTTGAGGGTTTAACATTGATACAAAAGACCGAATAATCCTTGTTCGTCCGTCCGGAGATCGAAATGGAATTCGATAATTTCAACGTTACGAGCCGTTTACTCCATGGGGTGAGATTCTTACATAACCTCATCGAGCACGTGGTCAGGAGATCATGATCCTGCCGGCTTTCGCTCTGAATATTCGTCGTCACTCCTACTTGCTTCGTGGGCGCCCGGACAGTTCAGCGCTTCAAAAAATAAGCTAAGAAAGACAATATTTATATAAATGCGTGCAATCGAATTGGTTGTCATATCACGGGGTGAGCCTCGTTCGTCTGTCGATGTGCTCGAATTAAATATTTATGTGTGGCGGTGACCAAATAGTCAGCGGGCCACCAAGAAAAATTGAAAAGATAAAAGAGAGTCTGCGGACCACCTATAAATTGACACGAATAAAAAAAGAGTCTGCGGACCACCTAGAAAAATTAAAAAGATAAAAAAGAGTCTGCGGACCACCTATAAATTGACACGAATGAAAAAAGAGTCTGCGGACCACCTAGAAAAATTAAAAAGATGAAAAAGAGTCTGCGGACCACCAAGAAAATTGATAATGAGAAAAGAGTCTGCGGACCACCTAGAAAAATGATAAAAACTGAGAAAAGAGTCTGCGGGCCAAAGTTTTTCAAAAAAGATTTGTCGATTCGCTGTGCGAAAACTTAACTTGTGTGTATGAATTACGATAAGAGTCTGCGGACCAAACTTTTCAAAAAAGTTTTGTCGATTCGCCGTGCGAAAACTTAACTTGTGGGTATTAATTACTAGTCGTCGGTGATCAATATGATTAATTAAATGATCGTTTGTTGTCTTTAAGTGTGCGCACCGTGAATTGTTGTGTAAAGATCGTGAGCGAGAGTGTGTGTGTTTTAGATATATGATCGTTATAAACGCGATGCTTCGCGGTGGTTGTACCAAGTACACGTTACGGATGTGAATTTTCTACGATAAAGGCACAATATTTTCCACATGTCGGCCCTGATCCATGACACGTATTCATGGCATTGTTAATAAAAATGAATTGATATTTGAGTGGTGATTATTTTTGCACTTCCACCCTCGTAGTAACCAAAGTTGGTTACAACCTTGATGACCCGGAAAACTACGGTGACGACACCATCCTCGTTGACCCCGAGGAGAGAATTTCGAACCAAGGTGCCGAGGCAAGGCCTTCGAGAAAGAAGACTCCGAGACAAATACCTGTCGCCATACTCTACCAAATCGGCGCCCAGGAATGCTCGGACCCGGTGACTGCGCGCGAAGCACTCCAGAGGTCGGATGCTCGACTTTGGCGTGAAGCCATGAGAGAAGAAATGAACTCGCTGAAGATAAATGGAACTTGGGAACTCACCGATCTTCCAGAAGGAAAAAAGGCTTTGAACTCTAAATGGGTTTTCAAAACAAAGCGAAATAACGATAGCGGGACCCCTCGCTACAAAGCCTACTCACCGGTCGTCCGACACACTTCAATTCGATTTCTTTTCTGATTGGCGGTGAAGCATGACCTCGAAATCGACCACATGGACGTGACGACGGCCTTTCTTCAGGGTGACCTAACCGAGGAAATACATATGCGCCAACCGATTTCTTTCGTAAAAAAGGGCGCAGAACACAAAGTCTGCAAATTAAGGAAGGCTCTCTACGGGCTTAAACAAGGCAGTAGAAATTGGAATCAGAAACTCGATGCGGTCCTGAGGTCAATGGGGTTCATCGCTTCGAAAGTTGACCAGTGCATCTATACGCGACGAGAAGAAAACAAACTGATAATAATAGCAGTCTACGTGGACGACCGCCTTCTTCTCTCCAACGATGATCACCTAAAACGACAAATCAAGCAAGGACTGCAACGAAACTTCAATATAAAGGATCTGGGAGAAGCAAGAAACTGCCTAGGGATAAGAATCACTCGGGACAAGAAGAGGGGAAAACTCTGGATCGATTAAACCAATTATATCGATGTCGTCATCCATAAATTCGGGATGAACGGATGCAACTCAGCGCCGACCCCCTTGGACAGCAACCAGAAACTTACCAAAGCCATGTCGCCGCAGACAGCGGAAGAAAAGGGGACAATGAACGGGACGCCGTACCAAGAAGCAGTGGGAAGCATCATGTACGCGTGCTACGGAACGAGACCCGACCTCACTTACCCGATCAGCCTAGTCAGCCGTTTCAACGACGACCCAGGCCAGCCACACTGGCGGGCCGTCAAGCGAAATTTGCGTTGTCTCAAAATTATCTCTCCCGCAACGCAAAATTAGAGTTTACGAAGGACCCAAAAAGAGACGTCACTGGATATTGCGACGCAGACTGGGCGAACGAGGAGGATAGATGCTCTGTCGGTGGATACGTCTTTATCTTCCAAGGAGCCGCAATAGCGTGGAGCAGTAAAAAACAATCCACGGTCGCGTTATCTACCACGAAAGCGGAGTACATGTCACTCAGTAGCGCGACCCAAGAAGCAATGTGGCTGAGAGCCCTTGCACGGGATTTGGACCCACGTATGTGCGATACTGCTACGACCATATTTTGCGACAATCGCAGCGCAATGGACTTAGCAGTGACCGCCGCCTACAAGCCGAGAACCAATCATATCGACACTAGGCATCACTTCATTCAAGAAAAGATCGAGGCAAAGACGTTGAGACTGCAACACGTACGTTCTGAGGAGATGACCGCGGATGTGCTCACAAAGGCGCTAAGTGGAGAAAAGCATCGACACTACATCGAAAAAATGGGACTAACAATTCCATGAAGAAACCATCCCAGTGGGGGTGTTAGAAGAGGGGATTCAGTTCTCCACCTCTGCCGCGTGGCGACGCTTTCGTCTCGCTACGCGCGCTGCCCTCATGGGCGAATCTCATATATTTTATATACTTTACGTTTTCACTAAGTCACATGTTGCTCATGTAGAATAAAAGTTTTTTCTCACACCTCTGCCGTTTCGGAATTAATCACCGTAATCCTACATTAGATAAAGCTGTGCCGATTGCAAACCCGACGTACAACGCAGATCGTCATGTTGAATTCGAAGAAGGAGACTGCCCTGGAACCGACGTCGGTACTTGTTCCGTAAAAAATTCCTAAACGGAAGAAAAAACAAAAAAGCAACCCGTCATCATTAACGTTATTGACATTGGCAAGGAGTGTGCTGCCTGTACGATGGGCAACAATCCTAGCGGAGCTCACAAGTGTGTGTTCTGTAAAAAGGCAGTGCACGCTCTACCGCAGTGTTCGGAGCCAGCCGAAGAGGAGGAAGAAGGTTATAGGCAGAAAAGGGTTTGTGTAGCGTGCCTCCGAGAGTTTCCAGAAAGTGTAACACGGAATTTGGCCTCGAATGCTGAGGAAAATTGGAGGAATTTGGCAGTCAGTCCGGACGAAAAAAATCCGACGAAGGCCAAACGGTGTGCTGCACCGAATGCCATCGCCACGGAAAAACAAAAAAAAAAAAAACGATCTCGTTATCTCGAGCCAAACTTTGCAGACCATGAATTGGTCCTTCACCCCAAACTCGTAAAAGTTCCGGTATTGAAGAACGGCAACAACATGGGGCTACAGCCGGTTCAGTTTGATGGAAAAAAAATTACCGTAACAACTACGTGCGCTTTCGACAGTCTTTTCCAAATTTTCCTAACTGCTGCGCTCGACTCGACATTGTTTTATCAAACTTGTGAGTCGAGCTCCGTACCTTTTTTAAGGATGATTGGGAAGGCAGCGAAAAAGGCGTGCAAGCAGATACTTACCGATCACGAGCGGAAATTTTATCGCATATCTGTGAAGTAACGACGAGTCGTTGTGGAGTAAGCTTGGTACATTGCCAGTTGACGGTTGGTGGGCTGTGTCAAGCACTCCTGAGGGATGAACCCAGCTTGAAAGAAAAAGTGCGATGCTTGGCAGGATGTTCGGAGCGAGTCATCGGATTGCCCCGCATACAGGTTGACAGTCAACGTGCTCGTGGGTCCAGTGATCTCGAAAACTCGATTGAGATTTGCATGGCATTGGACAATCAGCGCTGTTCAAACCATGGCTGCACCGCGACAGTAACCACGAGTGTTGAGCCGGGTAAATATAGAGAACATTATGCAATGGAAATAAAGTCTTGCAGTATATAATTTTTTTTTTGTACAGGTCCATTACATGTCACGTCGGAATTCCGACACGACGTCAATAGGGCATTACCTCGCGATAGTCTACCGACCCGACCACAGTTGGATGCCGTATGACGGCTTAGGCAACAAAATGAAGCCTTTGACGCCGAAACACCAGGCGAATTTTCAATTAATGATGTTGTCACATAGACCGATAGTATTTCTCCCATTTTTTCGTGCTCCTCGGAACCCATCCCCATTTTAACTTTCCCCAGGCGTCTACCTGTCGGCAGCCGCCTGCATCCGTATCCTCGTTTATCCGGTCCTCCTGTCCTTCACCCAACGCCAACCTTTTTCTATTACCGCTGCCTACACTCCCGCTCTAAATTATGTCTCCTTCGCCCGCTCCTCGGTAGGCGATTTCCAAACACCCTTCCCGCTGAGTTTATTACCGGCCATCGTAGGGATTATCCCATTAACAGACCTCTTCCATACCACAATCCAATTGTCCTATCCTTTCATTTATGAAAGGATACTTCGAGTCCTTCGACCGATCCTCGGAGATATACAACTGTCGCTCCAATGTCGAAGTCCTAACGCCAACCTTTTTCCTCGCATTCCTAATTTCCCGACTTTCACCGATCCTTCGCCCACCACCCAAATATCTGCGTTTCTCGAAACCTTCCAGAATCACCTCCCCACTCTCATCGTCCTGGCCTGTATTAATAAGACCTACTGTGACGCAGGCGAGTTAGTCACCCACCGAACCCCGATCCGTATTCTACTGTAAATATCCGTGTTGTTTAAATAAATCTTCAAGTTGTGGTTATTGTATCTACCGCGTCTTTCCTCCCTAAAACCGCGCTTCGTAGCCGAGTTGGCTCATCCGTCCGCGAAAAGAACATTTAATTCGTCCACGACATCACAATGTATTTGAAAACTTGATGATCGCAAATTCGAAGTCTATCCTATTGTCAACAATTGAAGAATTTTATTTATATGAAAGAAACGTTAATAGCATGCACGTTTATTGTAATATCCACAAAATCCACATTTAATAAACATAAGAAACACGCTTGAAATGAGCATGCACGGACGTACGCACGCAAGAAGCCATGACGGTAGGTCTGCACCAAAATAGATATTCATTAGCGTTTAATTTCGTCAATTTAGAAGTAGCCCTTTCCATAGACTGTTAAATATCTCACATATATTGTGAACCCTAGAAAGACCATGGATTGCTTGAAATAACTGCCTACGGACGAATACTCTATAAACTTATTCCAAGCTTTTACTCTAAAGGATCTCAGGTAGGCGTTAATACATCGGGAAAGGGAAGTTTGAAGAAATCGGGCTTATTCTGAGAGCCCATAAATAGCCCATGACTACGTAAAAAAAATCGTCCTCCTAACTGATTTAAAGCTTCTTCTTGGATAGATATACGTTAGATGTTGTTCCCGCAGAAAGGGGTAATTTTAAAAAATCTGGCTCGTGCAATTTAGAAAGCTCATAAATAGCCCATAATTACTACGTGAAAATAATCGCCCCACTGACTCATTCGAAGGTTTTTCTTCGATACATATACTTCGGGGGTTGTCACCTCCGAAGGGGTAGTTTGAATATATCGGCCTTGTGCTATTCGTGAAGCCCATAAATAGCCCATAATTACCACGTCAAAATAATCGTCCCACTGAGTCATTCGAAGCTTCTCCTTCGATTGATATACTTCAGGGGATGTTCCCTCAGAAAGGGGTAGTTTAAAAAAATCGGGCTCGTGGAATTCTGAGAGCCCATAAATAGTCTATGATAACAACGTGAAAAGAATCGTCCTACCGGCTCATTTGAAGCTTCGCCTTGAATATATATACTGGGAGGTTGTTTCCTCGGAAAGGGGTAGTTTTAACAAATCGGTCTCGTGCAATTTACAAAGCCCATAAATAGTCTATAATTACTACGTAAAAAGAATCGTCCTTCCGGCTCATTTGAAGGTTGTCCTTGAATCTATATTCTAAGGGGTTGTTTACTCGGAAAGGGGTAGTTTGAAAAAAATCGGTCTCGTGCCATTGATAGAGCCCATAAATAGCCCATAATTA
The DNA here is from genome assembly GCA_963662125.1 of Diplazon laetatorius. Classification (NCBI taxonomy): domain Eukaryota; kingdom Metazoa; phylum Arthropoda; class Insecta; order Hymenoptera; family Ichneumonidae; genus Diplazon; species Diplazon laetatorius. The sequence continues at coordinate 7,763,193 of OY759165.1, read as the reverse complement.
CCACGTCAAAATAATCGTCCCACTGAGTCATTTGAAGCTTCTCCTCCGATTGATATACTTCAGGGGTTGTTCCCTCAGAAAGGGGTGGTTTGAATATATCGACCTTGTGCTATTTGTGAAGCCCATAAATAGCCCATAATTACCACGTCAAAATAATCGTCCCACTGAGTCATTCGAAGCTTCTCCTTCGATTGATATACTTCAGGGGATGTTCCCTCAGAAAGGGGTCGTTGAAAAAAATCGGGCTCGTGGAATTCTGAGAGCCCATAAATAGTCTATAATAACAACGTAAAAAGAATCGTCCTACCGGCTCATTTGAAGCTTCGCCTTGAATATATATTTTGGTGGGTTGTTTCCTCGGAAAGGGGAAGTTTTGAAAAATTGGTCTCGTGCAATTTAGAGAGCCCATCAATAGTCTAGAATGACTAGGTAAAAAGAATCGTCCTACCGGCTCATTTGAAGGTTGTCCTTGAATATATATACTAGGGGGTTGTTTCCTCGGAAAGGGATAGTTCGAAAAAATCGGTCTTGTGCTATTCGTAAAGCCCATGAATAGCCCATAATCACCACGTCAAAATAATCGTCCCACTGAGTCATTTGAAACTTCTCCTTCAATTGATATACTTCAGGGGATGTTCCCTCAGAAAGGGGTAGTTTGAAAAAATCGGGCTCGTGCAATTCTAAGAGCCCATAAATAGTCTATAATTACTACGTTAAAAGAATCGTCCTACCGGCTCATTTGAAGCTTCGCCTTGAATATACATACTTGGGGGTTGTTTCCTTGGAAAGGGGTCGTTTTAAAAAATCGGTCTCGTGCAATTTAGAAAGCCCATGAATAGTCTATAATTACTACGTAAAAAGAATCGTCCTACCAGCTCATTCGAAGTTTCGCCTCGAATATATATACTGGGGGGGTTGTTTCCTCGGAAAGGGGTAGTTTGGAAAAATTGGGCTCATGATCGTCTGAGAGCCCATGAATAGCCTATAATTTCTGCGCAAGAACGAATCGTCTGCTAACTGATTTTAAGCTTTTACTTTGAAAGATATGGGGTGTGGGGGTGTTTTTTCGATAAGGGGTCGTTTGAAAAAATCGGGATAATTATATTTCGAGAGCCCATAAATAGCCCATAAATATCCAGCCGAATTAGCTCGCGAAAATTAAATTTTGAGTTTTTGAATTTTTCAAAAACTACCCCTATCTCGGTAGGGGTAGTTCCGATCGGATTTCCCAACATATTATCGAAGAGCCCATAAAAAGCCCATAAATATAGAATCACTCCGATTGGTTTTCGACTTCAAGATCAAAAAGTTCGCGCTGGCTTAACGTTAAGCTGGCACCCCCACTTTTGAATTTGGATTTTCTCGAAAACGTGTTGAGCCCAAAAATTATTTTTAGCGGGGTTGAAGAGCCCATAAAAAGCCCATAATTTTTGCATGTTCGAGAAAAAAATCGGACTTGGTGGGGGTGTTATGTCCCCGAAATTAACACGCGTCTCAGAAAGGATGCGGGTTGGAGGGGATGTATGTTTTTGTAGGGATCGTTTACCGAATGAAGAGTTTAACTCAATAAATTAACAATGGGTTTTGAATTTATTTTACGATGGTGAGAATGAACTGTTCTTTTGATTGTACAAGCTCGTGATATCGCTTTACAGGTGTAGCGATGTCGCGTTAATAATAAACTTTATCTTAAGGGAATCGTATTCGCCCGTCGCGTGGTGCGAGTTATCTACTTGTCGGCGCGCGTCGGGTTATCTCCTCACGTCGTGTCGCGAGCCGTGATACATGTAAGAAATACAAGTCCAGCGGATCGCGTCGCGAGAGTCTTTTGGAGGAGATCTTTTCGATTTGATGTTTCAGTTCAGACTGACAATCGATGCTTCGGATCGATCGTCGCGATCGTCGTTCAACGATCGCGTGATTCTATGTCAGCAATTTTGACGGTCACTCGCGGCGCGTGTGCACTTCGAAAATGCATTTTTGACGGTCACTCGCGGCCCGTGTGCACTCGAAATTGCGTGGTTAGATCGGCGCAATGACCTTCGGGTCATTGCACGATTCAACGTCAGCTTTCTGTCGAAAGAAAGTGTTGAAATGATTTTGCGCGGAATTCCGAAGTGTTAAAATAAGTTCGCGAGGAATTCCGTTGGAAATAATATTTCGAAATAATATTTCCCAATAATATTTCCCAATAAAATTTCCCAAGTAAAGTATGATTAATTATGACAATAGGTTATAATTAATTTAGTTTAACAATTTTGAATTTTTCGGGGCACAACATCCCTCCCCCCCTGAAAAGTAAAAATTTACACAGTGAATTTTTACTACACGATTACATTGAAATTATTTCAAAATTGTAGGCCTCGGTTTCTTTGGCCGGACGCATCGGAAGTACTGGCCCAGCTGACGCGCGGTTTCGAGTTCTTCCTCGTCATCTACATGCGCGCTTCGGCCTTCGCTCGGGGCGATGGCCTTCAGATTGATAGCAACCGTAGCGGAAGGCGACGGCTGCGCGTTCGTTGACGCGAGACGCTTACGTTTTATTTTATACGCAACGTAACTGACCAGTACTGCCGTTGCGGTAAATATGGTCACGTATGTCCCGATTGCAAGGGAGTATCGTACGTGGTGATCGAACTTTTCGTCGATTTTCCTTTTAATATCTCGGATTTTTTCTCCGAGATTTCGTAGTTCGGAAGGGTTGCGGAATACATTTTTCAAGGTGATTGGGTGTTCACTTTTACTAGCTGCAGGCACGGTCCTTTCGATGTCTGTCAGGGAGAGATTTCCAGGCGGTAGGTAGTCCTCGTTGACCGCCTGCGTGATTCGTCTTCCTGTCCGGACACTGAAACCTTGGGCAGTTACTATGCATACCCCTACCAAAGCCAATACCCCTATACCCGATAGTGATTCGTGGTGATTGATTTCGTTGTCGCATTTAATGTCAATTGGTTCGATTTCGGGTGCTATATATAACCATTTACCGGGCTTTTCCATAGCTACTATCACTGTTTGCGTTAAGCTAATCACCCGTTTTTCGCATTTTAACCCGCTATCGGTGTCAAGTTTCGCGTACGTACGCACTTCGCACGGTGCGTCGTCGGTTAACGGCAATGTCGGTTGTGAGCTGGGACAAACGTACAATGCATCTGTAATTTTACATTTCGCGATATCTGTCTTTGTCATGTGTATATAATTTCTGTTTGCTTTGTACACGACTACGAAATCTTCGGTTGTGTCGATGTACACGAACGTATTCTCGGTTGACCGAAATGGGAGGGGATAGGTTTTACTAACGTTGTATCGGCGTTGGTTGAGAAGTGGTATGTCGATAACCACTACTACCGTGCCGTTACGGTAGTAAGCCATAATGTCCGCATGGTACAAAAGATCGCTCATTTTTCCTCTTTCCAATTTTGCGGGAAACGAGCAACCTACCGGTAGGTGGGGGAGCGCGTCGGTAAGGTACCGTACGAGCTTCCTCGGTGGTAAAATCGCGACGTCGATTTTACCTTGCTCGATTCCTGTAATTAATCGGTTGAGCTCCTTGACGTCATCGAGGAGGGATTCCACGAGCACGCTCAAGGTCATAAGATTTTCGTCGAGCCGCTGTCGTCTCGTAGCCCGACTCCATTCGTTGGAGATCCTCTTACTCATGAGAGAAACGAGATCTCTAAATTTGAATTCGTTTTGCTCGATGGTTCGTGCGGTGGAATTAAATATATCCATCGCACTTTTCACTACCTGTAATTGTTCATTAACCGCGACCTTGAGAGCTTGTTGATCGGCTCTGACCGCGATTATCTGGTTATTTATTACTGCAGCATCATTGGCATCCATGTTGCCAGTAATGACCGTGACCACGGTCCTAAGTCCATTGATCAACCCCCTACGGTTTCGGACGGGGTGAGGTCCCAATAAATCACGGTATGTTTCGATGCGGTCCGTGATTTTTTGCATTATCGGCGTTAACGCGTCTTTCACCGTGGTGCAGAATTCGTCGGTTTTTATTTCATCTCGGCACGAGCGAAGCAAGGTGTCCACATATTGCTGCATCGACTCGGCGCGGTGTGCGAGGGGAGCTACATTCAGGGAGACAGCTAACCTCCACGTGGTTTCGGTTACGGTGAGGCTTCCGATTTCCTCGTAGAAGATGCCAGGGTTGCCGGTAAACTTGGTTTTCACGTAATTTGGCATCGCTGCTTCGCTGTGTCTTCGAGCGAGAGACAGCGCGATTAGCCTGCAACGAAGAAAACCAAGTTACCGTGGGACTGCTGACCAAGGGTTTTTGAGTGAGTTCTCCCACTTTTGAGAAATTCGTGCGCTTTGCGACGGTGGGTCGAGAGCTCGCAGCTCATTAAGCAAACGGCTCTTGAATCGTTCGCACAACATTTTCAAAAAAAATTTAAAAAAACAACAATGGCGCGTTCGTTTCGAATCCCGACGTCGCGTTTCGTCGTTTTTCCGGCGTCGATGGACGTATGGGTGTACGAGGTAAGTACGCGGCTGTTTAGTGATATCATTGTAAAAATTTATAAAAATTGAAAAATTATTAAAAAAAAAAAATTTTTTGTTTCAGCCCTTCGATCTGAGGTCATTCTCCTCGTTAACCCCGGAGGAGTGGGAATTGGTCTTCGATTGGGAGGACCACCTCCCTCCTGGCCCGTCGGCGCACTTCGGTGGGAGGTACGTCGGCGGCGCAGCATTAGGGAGCGTCGTCGCGAGGCACGTGAGGCTGCCGACGCCTTTTGGGACGGCAACCTCGACGTCGTTCGCCTTTTCCGGGGCGAGGAGAAGAAATTATAAAGGAAATTATAAAATTTTTTTTGTAACAATTTCCAAAAAAAAAAATGTTTTTCTTCGGTTCTTAAGCGATCTGGCCCCAGTGGGGCCAGGTCGAATAAACGTAAATTTTCCCTTATATTTTGAGTTATATTTCAGTTAAAAAAAATTTTTTTCTTTCTCCTCTTTCCCCCTTTTTTTCTTTTTGTTTTATGTTTTTCAGCAAATTTTTAGGTTTTTCAGGTTTTTTATGTTTTTCAGTAAATTTTTATGTTTTTCAGGTTTTTTATGTTTTTCAGATATTTCTCATGTTTTTGAGGTTTTTTTTTGTATCCTTCTTCTTCTTCTTCTTCTTCTTCTTCTTCTTCGCTCGCGGCGGGCGGCCTGGGGCCGACGCGCGAGCAACATTTTTTAATCTTTTCACGCTCTCGTGTTCGACTCGGTGTCGGTGCACGAGAGCGTTTTTTTTTTTTGTTGCTTGACGCTCAACTAGAGTGTCGGTGCGCGAGGTGTTGTGCATGTGTATATATATGTGTTTCTACGCGAATATATGCATCCTCATACAGGTGCACATATACCCGCGCATGTGTGTGTGTTTTCTTTTTTTTTAGTGATCCACGACCGGTTTGAGTCGGTTTGCGTGGACCACGAGGTCTTTTCGCCCCCGTTTTATCACGTAGGTGACCGGGGTTCGTTTTTCTATTATTACGTATGGGCCTACCCATTTGGGGGTGAGTTTGGCAGACCGGCCGCGGCGCACGGTTTCGTCGTGTAGCAACACGGAGTCGCCGACGCGGTACTCGGTCTCTCTCGCTCCTTTATCATACGCGTGCTTCGCTGTCTCTTTCGCACTTATCAAGTTGTTGCGGGCGATGCTCCACGACGCTCTCAGTCGCTCTCGCAGCTCGTCGGCGTAATCGTCGAACGAGTAGCTGGTTCGCGGCTCTTGTTTGACCGCAGTCGGTAGTGCCGCTGCCTGTTCGAACACGAGTTCGTGAGGCGACAATTTAGTTGCCGTGTGCGGAGTCGTGTTGTACGTGAACATTGCGTATGAGAGCCACTCGTCCCAATCGCATTGTTCATCGTCTATGAAATGTCGCAAATATTCGGCGAGAGTGCGGTGCGATCGTTCTAGCGCGCCGTTACTCTCGGGATGATATGCTGTGGTTTGTATTTTCTTTATTTTCAGCAATTTGCAAATTTCTTTGAACGTTTTGCTCAAGAAATTTGTTCCTTGGTCGGACAGGATGATTTCCGGCATTCCGAAACGGCATATCACTTCCGTGACAAGCGCTCTAGCGACTGTATTGGCTTCTTGATTTTCTATTGCCATAGCAGCGCTATATTTTGTCAGAGCGTGTTGAAAGGTGAGTATATATTTGTTTCCCCTTAGGGATTCGGGTAGCGGACCGACTATGTCTACGGCCGCTTTCTCGAATGCCCGGGAGGGGGTGTCAGTAATGACCATCGGAGCACGCTCTTTCTTATGGAGTTTGTTCTTTTGGCAGTTCAGGAATCTCGTTACGTGCTCACGCACGTCACCACGGATACCGGGCCAATCATATTTGGTTCGGATCCGAGATAACGTTCGCTTGAGGCCCTGATGGCCGCCGAGGGGCGTGTCGTGATATTCACGCAATATCTGGGCCCGCTCCCCGAGGCGTGGGCACGTTATCTCCGGACGGAGGCCATTTTTCTTTTCAGCATGGCCGTCTTCGTCGTCTCCGGATAGCGAGCTATGCTCGTTATCGCTATTGCTGTCGCTCTCGCTCACCGCCTTCTCTCCGTCGCTCGCACTTGGTCGAGCGGGAGGGAGGGCGCGAGGGCCCGTGTGGCGAGATCGCCTGCCCCGCTTGCTTCTCTCTCGCACGGCGGGACAGTTGCGTCCTCGCTCTTTCTCTCTCGCTCTCGTAACGGCGCATATGCGACTGAGTGCGTCAGCGTTCGTGTTTCTTTTTCCCGCTTTGTATTTGATGTCGAACTCATGCTCGGATAATTTTATTTTCCACCGCATGAGTCGAGATCCGGGGTCTTTAACACCGAACAACCACGTGAGAGGTTGATGATCTGTTACGACGGTGAATCGGGTGCCATAAACATATGGTCGGAATTGCGTTATTGCCCACACAATCGCGAGCAATTCTTTCTCGGTTGTGGTGTCATTCTGTTCCGCCTTGTTTAAGGTACGACTGGCGTAACAGATAGGCAAATCTTCACCGATTTTTCCCTGCGACAAGATAGCGCCGATGGCTTTATCGGACGCATCCGTGGTCACAACGAACGGTTCACCGAAATCCGGATATTGTAATATCGGTGCCGTCGTCATGACCGTTTTCAGCTGCTCGAAAGCCGCGTCTCGAGCTGCAGTCCATTCGAACTTTGCGTCCTTTCGCACGAGTTCGGTTAGAGGCTTCGCGATTTTAGAAAAATCCCGTATGAATTTGCGGTAGTAGCCGGCCAACCCGAGGAAGGGCTGAACACCTTTCACGTTGACCGGCACCGGGAAATTTTTTACGGCTGCAACCTTTTCTGGGTCGGCTTGCACTCCGTCTTCGGAAATTATGTGGCCGAGATAATGCGTCTCTTTTCGGAGAAGTCGGCATTTGCTCGGCTGGAGGACCAATTGAGCTTCCCTGAGACGATGAAAAACTTCTTCCAATCGTCCATTGTGCTCCTGCAAAGTCTTACCGTGGATGACAATATCGTCTAGGTAGACGTAGCATTTTATTCCGTCCAGTCCCGCTAATACTGCGTTCATTAGCCTTTGGAATGTCGGAGGAGCATTTTTTAAACCAAAGGGCATTCGATTGTATTCGAAGTGTCCTTGGGGGGTTGAGAAAGCCGTTTTTTCCCTGTCCGCCGTCGCCATCGGTATTTGGTGAAAACCGGAGGCGAGGTCGAGCGTGGAAAAATATCGAGCTTTTCCCAACTGATCCAAAATTTCCGTGATATTGGGCAACGGATACGAGTCACCGATCGTGGCTTCATTTAATTTCCGAAAATCCACTACGACTCGCATGCGTCGCACACCGTTTGCGTCCGGTTTTTTTGCTACGACGAGCAGCGGAGCATTCCACTGGCTCTTACTCGGTCGTATAATTCCCTCGAACAACATTTCTTCCGTCTGCTTTTCAACCTCCTTTCTGTGGGCTTCCGGCAGACGGTAAGGGTGCACCTTCGTGGGTAACGTACCCTCCTTAAGGAGGATATGGTGTTCGACCATGTGAGTGCACGGCAATGTGTCCCCGAGGAGGTGAAATATGTCTTCGAATTCGGAAATAATTCCGTCGAGAGACAATACTTCTTCGGCGTTGAGGTGTGAGAGATCGAGTTCGCCTCGTAATCTCTCAAGGCGCTCGGCCCCGCGCCCCGCGCGCACCGCATTGACGCTCAAGGCCTCGGCCGCGTTATCTCTCAGCGGCTCGAGTACTACGGTTGGTCGTAGTAGCGAGCACGTGCGTTCGCTGATGTTTACCAAACTGACCGCGCACGTGCTACCTCTCGGCGGGCTGACGCATGCTCCCATAAAAACGTCTTTGTTAATTTCTATTTTTTCGACGAGACCGATTGTTTTACTTTTTGTCTTTCCACGAACGATTGTTTCGCTTCGTGGAGGCAAAGTAATTTTTTCGGTTCCGTCGATGACGGGCATCTCGTGACCATATATTTTCATTTTCTCGCCGCCGAGGATATCGGCTTTATGCTTTTTCATGAAGTCCATGCCGAGTAATCCATTTACTTCGAGCAGTACTTCGTCTTCCACCACGTGAAACCAATGTTTCACGGTGACGGCTGGAACGTCGATGAGCACTTCCGCTTTGCAGATCGGTCGTAACGTCATCCCCGATATGCCCTTAAGCGTCACATCCGTGTCCTCGATGATGGTTTCCAACTGCAAACAGCCGCGTTTAATCACGCAACATTGAGCTCCGGTGTCCGCTTTTAGGGTTATTATACCGTCGGTGGAGCTCGGTGATTCGATATCAAAATCGCTGGCCGCTGACGTAGAAGGAAGCGAAACATTTAGTATTCGCAGCGTGCACTCATCAGCCAGCGCCGGTGCACTTTGCAATTGTTCATTGCCAGCACGCAGTAATCTTGTATCGTTTTCGCCGACCAACGACGCATGTGGCGATCCATTGAGAAATCGCAACATGCGTCGGTTGCCCGGCGGTGGCGCCTGTTGGATTTCCCGATCGATTTCCATTTGATTCTCCACATGATTTTCCAGGCCGTCATCTAGGTTTTCGTTCGGTTTGTTTGCGATGGCCGACAGAGCACTGATGGTTATGGCTCCCAAAATTCTTTTCTGGGAGCCATCCTGTTCCGATCTTTGCGACTGGCCGGTTTTTTTATTCGGTTTATTCGTCGGCTCGTTTCTCGCGGGACGTGGTGAGGGTTTGCGGGAGGATTGGTTCTTCGAATCTCGTTCTTTTGCGAGTTTCCACCTGCAATCCTTCCACAAATGCCCCTTTTTATGGCAATAACTGCACACGATTTCCACATTGTGGACCGTACGATTGTGATCGGGAGCGGGGAGACTTGCCCGTCCCGATCGTCGTGGACAATTTCTGGAAACGTGTGAGAAGTTGCCGCAGTGGAAACAGCCTCGACCGTCGTGACTCGGTCGCGAGCCACCGCTCCTCCGTTGGGGGACCGTCGAGGTTCCCCCGGAGCCCCTCTGGTGTATCATATTGCTGATTTCCAGGGCTCCATTCACGCACTCGTGCAGCGTTGCATAATTTCGAGCTTGCACGAGTAGCTGCACATCTCCACGCAAACCGTTTTCGAAATTCGCCTGAGCACTGCTTCTAGTCGAATCTTCGATGGTTCGTGCCTCGCCCGGCGTGGAAACGCGTTCGCACAATTTTCCTATCAGTTCGACCGTAATTTTTTCGGCACGAGCTGCATAGGAAGCTACGCTTTCTCCGTTATTTTGTCGGAGGGAACTAAATTCTATCTGTAAGGCCGCCAGAGATTTTATCATCCCGTACAGGGCCTCTAGCTCGGCCTTGAGCACGCCGAGCGTTTGGATGTTTTTATGTTTTAGTTCCTGGGCCGGTCGACCAGTGATATTGCTAGATATAATTAATTCTAGCAATACCTCGTGGTCGTCGTACGCGACCCGGCGGAACACGGTTTCGCACGAGCGTAGAAACTCGTCCAATTGGTCGGGACCACCTCCGGAAAATGATCGAACATGCTTGAGTGCTGTGTTCAGATCGATTGTCCGGCGTCTGGTGTTTTCCCGCGGATCCTGGTTCGCTCGTTGTAATTCGAGCTGGTCCATCCGTTCTCGTAATTCGCGATTTTGGGCTTGCAAAATCCGAATTAATTCGTACGGGTCGCTGTTTACATCACGGAGCGTTTCGGCCATGTCTCGACGCACCGTCGTGTCATGAGTGGTCGATTGCATGCGCGAACGATCGTCTCCGCGACGGTCGGGACCGGTACTATCTAGCACGTGCCATCGTGGCGAGTTATCTCGTCTCCGAGTGACATTGCGATTTAAATCGCGTTGGCGCGAATCATCTATATTATCGTATCGACATGAAGCGTCATTATCTACATCACGCCGGCGTGATTCGTTATTCTCTAACCTGCGTCGCCGCGACTCATTGTACTCAAAATCCCGGCGACGTGCGTCGTCGTCGGGCGAATCGCAGTGGATGGTGTCTTGATCGTCCGAATCACGTTGAGGTATTTCGACATCCTCGAGGTCGTCTCGTACCGTGGGGTTCGCGTTGCAATTATTTCTCGATATCTCCCGCGGTATTGCTCCGAGATTTCACGGCTGGCTGGGTCGAGCTAGTGCATTGCTTGGCCGACAATAATTTGCTCCGTTTCGGAGACTACGAATTTCTTCGCCGATCATGTCCTCCGTTACTGATCGACGCGAATTCCGACTTAATCGAGGGAGATCGAAATCGGATTCGATCGTTTCCGCGCGCGACGTTCCGCGCTCGGTTGTGCCACCGAGTTGTCGTAGGTTATTCGACGACGCGGCCCGTTGGCCGGGGAGCATCGCTCCGTCTGGTGACACCTGATTCAAAGCCTCGTTCGTACGGAATGCGATGTCGCCGATGGCGGCATCGAGCATGGCCAGGGCGTTAACCTCCTCCCCCGGCAAGGGGGATTCAGTTGAGTGCGCCCTGCGCGTGCTTCGACGGGGGTCGTTCGACATTTTTCGTACAAAATTTTTTTGAAGTGAATACTTCTTAAACGACACAGGATCGGCTCGCCAGCCAGCGCGTTGTAGGCCGGGACAAGAGAATGAAGGAATGAAAGAAGAGAGAGAGGGGAAGAGAATGATGCGTGAGCCGTGGGTATGCGAGTGAGAGCGAGCGACTCGCCCCCCAGCCAGCCGCGTGTAAACCGGACGAGAGAATGAAGGAATCGGAGAAGAGAGAGAGAATAATACGTGGGCCGTGTGTGTGCGAGTGAGAGCGAGCGAGTCAATGCAGAGAGGGGGCAGGATCGCGTGCCTCGTCATCGGCAGTATACCCGAAGTATACGTGTGTTAGTACGGAGAGACCTCGTGCGAGAGAGATAGCGCCATGGGCGCTCGCGGCGGAGCGAGAGAGAACGTGGCCCAAACGTTCGGGATCTGAAGAGGCGGGTAAGGGCTGGAGCGTAAAAAAAACACTTCTGCGATTTTTTTCATAATTAAATAAATAGAAATAATTCATTCAAACCTTTTACCCATCATTACGTATCATTTCGATAACATTCTGTGATTGTTTCATGCGAAAATATCGAAGAACAAGCCGGTGACAAAGCTTTTCCATCAATGTCTTTGGAAAAAAACTATTTGCGGTGTTAATCTCAGCTGAAAATTATCTAAAATCAACGATCATCTAAATTTAGTAGATGTATCATTAAATCCTCCCCTTTACGGTCTCTGATTTTTTTTCATTCTTACATTTTTGGTGGTCATTTGAAGTGAAAATTTCATGGTCATTTTTCATTAAAAATGGCAGTTTTCTCTCTCAATGACCACCAAAACTTTAAAAATGAAAGAATAATAATCAGAGAACGTAGGGGGGAGGATTTCATGATATTTTGGCTACATTTGAATGGTCTTTGATTTCAGATAATTTTCAGCTGAGATATAGTTAACACTGCAAATCGTTTTTTACCAAAGACGTTCTTGGAAAAGCTTTGTCACCGGCTTGTTTGTCGATATTTACGCATTGAGAGACTACAGGATGTCGTCGAAATAATACTTAATAATGTTCAAAAGGTTTGAGTAATTTGCTCCATCCATATTTATAAGAAAAGATGTTTACGCTCCAGCCCTTACGCCCCCCCCCCCCCTTGATAAATAAAAAAATTTTTGGAAAACACAAATATCAACGTGCAGGCTACTTTCGACTTTCTTGCCAATTCATAATTCGATTACTGACTCTTCCTCTCCTCCCCTTCTCGCTCTCTCTCTTTCTCTCTGGAATCATCGGCAGAAATAATTTATCGCGCCAGCGAAATGCATACAAGTATTCACTTCTATCGTGTGTGATTCCACACACTCAAATTTTTTTAAAAATTCCAAGATTGATCGGTCGATATGAAATATTTATTGAAATTTTTTTTTTTCCTATTTATCGCGGACGCGGATTAATTATTGTTAAAATTTTTCGCGACGGTCCGCGACCTCTCGGGTTCGATCTATTTAATTATCTTCGGTTGCGCAAAAATTTTGTTTACCCCCGGCGCGAACTACTCAATAATATACATTTTTTCCCGACTCGATTTTGGCTTTGGTAGTAAGGTACAATATAACTGCCACTTACAAGTAGATGATCCTTGTTGGCATGATGTCCTTCCGAGCAGGTCCTTCCCTCAGTCCTCGTCCTTGTCCTTGACCCTCTGGAGTTGCTGATGGGCTGCTCGTCGCCTCCTCACGATGTCCTTGTGGTCGTGGGAGGACCAGGCTGGATTTCGACGACTGCGTGTCGAATTAAGCTCTGGGTTTGCTTTCACACAGGCACTGTTTTTTCACTTTAACCGGCACTGTGTACCCAGGTTAATTTCGTGACGTCTGCGTGTCAGAAATTTTTGTAACTCTGGGGTTTTTTCCGCGCGCGTGCTGACGTTGCTACTTGTGCAGCACCGCGTAGCCAGGCCAAAGTAATCGCGACGACTGCGTGTCGGGAATTTGTTACTTTTGGCTCTGCGTGTTTTCTCGTGTTTAAATTCGTGACCGCAATGAATTTATTTCGGCATATCCCACCGCTGCCACCAATGTTATGTCCCCGAAATTAACACGCGTCTCAGAAAGGATGCGGGTTGGAGGGGATGTATGTTTTTGTAGGGATCGTTTACCGAATGAAGAGTTTAACTCAATAAATTAACAATGGGTTTTGAATTTATTTTACGATGGTGAGAATGAACTGTTCTTTTGATTGTACAAGCTCGTGATATCGCTTTACAGGTGTAGCGATGTCGCGTTAATAATAAACTTTATCTTAAGGGAATCGTATTCGCCCGTCGCGTGGTGCGAGTTATCGACTTGTCGGCGCGCGTCGGGTTATCTCCTCACGTCGTGTCGCGAGCCGTGATACATGTAAGAAATACAAGTCCAGCGGATCGCGTCGCGAGAGTCTTTTGGAGGAGATCTTTTCGATTTGATGTTTCAGTTCAGACTGACAATCGATGCTTCGGATCGATCGTCGCGATCGTCGTTCAACGATCGCGTGATTCTATGTCAGCAATTTTGACGGTCACTCGTGGCGCGTGTGCACTTCGAAAATGCATTTTTGACGGTCACTCGCGGCCCGTGTGCACTCGAAATTGCGTGGTTAGATCGGCGCAATGACTTTCGGGTCATTGCACGATTCAACGTCAGCTTTCTGTCGAAAGAAAGTGTTGAAATGATTTTGCGCGGAATTCCGAAGTGTTGAAATAAGTTCGCGAGGAATTCCGTTCGAAATAATATTTCAAAATAATATTTCCCAATAATATTTCCCAATAATATTTCCCAAGTAAAGTATGATTAATTATGACGATAGGTTATAATTAATTTAGTTTAACAATTTTGAATTTTTCGGGGCACAACAGGGGTGCCAGCTTTACACACCTGCCCGGCTACCTTGACGACCGGGCATGGAGACACATCTTTGAAGACGGACAGCGGCTGCGGGAAAGGAGGGGGCACGGCCAGTGAAGGGAGTGGGGGCGGTGAAGAGCGAAGGGAGGAGGGGAACACTGTTGTGAAAACGGGGAACGTTGGGAGAATTATCGAAATTTTTTTTTTGTGTTCACATTGTTATTTTTTTTCATAAAACAGAAGTGTGTAAGTGGATTCATTTTATTTTTTTTGAAAGAGTGTATATTTTTTTTTCATGATATTATTTTTTTTTGGTCTTTACATATGCAGGAATGGGAGTGGATTTTGGTTATATATTTTTGTTTTTGGCCAGAAATTTATTTCATTTTTTGTATGCAGGAGTGAGTGAAATTTATTACGATTTTTTTTGTTTTTGGTGAGAATTTTATTCCATTTTTTTTATGCAGGAGAGAGTGAAATTTATTGTGATTTTTTTGTTTTGCGAAAAGAATTTTATTTGAGTTTGCGTGAGATAGATTTTTTTTGTAAATATTCTAGTATGAGAGAGATTGATTGATTGATTGATGCTATTTATTATGCTCTAGTAGATACCTACTATGGGGCAACGTATGAACAAAAAATACATGTTTAATACAAAGCGATATGAAGGTAATATAAATGTGTGGCCACGTTATACAATGTTTGTTGTTTAATTAAATTAAATTATGCTGAATTTTGTGAATTACTCAGCGATGTAAATTCTTTAAGTTTAAGATGGTCGAGCAATAGATTTTTGAAAATCGACAGAGACGGAGCTGTTGTTATCGTTGGTGGTAATGAGTGCCACAGGTAAATAGCTGACAACGTGAAGGACGCCTCGTAGGTGGCAGTTCGAAAAGGTGGAATGTCAAAAACGGTCGACGGGCCGATGTGCCTTGTGACTCCTCGTTCGTGCGGGTTTAGCCAAGTGAAAAGCTCGGTTAGATAAATCGCCGTGTCTAGATAAATAATCCGGTATGTGAGTATTCCGAGAAAATATAGCCGCCGGCTGTTCGTCGAAAGCCATCCGAGTCGCAATCTATACGGCGTGATATGCTCGTCTCTACGCAGGTCGAATATAAATCTAATGCCTGAATTGACGAGTCGCTGCAGTTTTTTGTCGAGATCTATGGTCAGAT
The DNA here is from genome assembly GCA_963662125.1 of Diplazon laetatorius. Lineage (NCBI taxonomy): Eukaryota > Metazoa > Arthropoda > Insecta > Hymenoptera > Ichneumonidae > Diplazon > Diplazon laetatorius. Next base: position 7,748,187 of record OY759165.1, on the reverse strand, counting down.
CGTTATACGTGAGGCAACAGAAGTCGATGTGTGGAAAAATAAACGTACTTACTAGGATCGTGCGAAGTTCTTCGGTGAGTGATCTTTTATGATATTTTAGTCTGAGTAAGGCTAGATTTACTTTTTGAGATACGGTTATTATGTGGTTTTTCCACGATAAGTTTGAAGTTAGAGTGACTCCTAGATTTTTCGCGGAGCTTGTGTACGGTATAGCGCTGTTATTGACTAATACAGGTGGAAGAGTTGAGATATCGAGTGATCTTACATACGCATCGCTGCCTAGTATCATCAATTTAGATTTTCCAGAGTTAAGAGTTAGCTTGTTTCTAGTGGCATGGTCGAAGATTGCGTTTGCATCGCGGTTGATTTGTTCCAAGCCTTCGTGTAGTTTGTTCGGTTGCCATCTAACAAGGGGCCGGTCACCCCTTGGTGAAACCGATTCCGTTTATATTGATCATACTTCTACATAAATACCCCGACTTTACTTTGTGAATTTCTTAAGTCGCAATAGTTCGCCGTTTTCGAGAAAAAAGTGTGTAAAATTTCGCGGCCCGCTTTTATACCGGATAAATAATATCGTATTCACCGAGGGGAGTAGTGCAGTGAGCATACCGTCCGATCGGTAACCGCGAGAACGCTGGATCGAATCCCGCATACATACCGACATAAATCGCGATTTCTATGAAGAATGTAATACTATTTTAATCTCGTGTTATATATTGCGTGGAAATTGAACGCAAAATCTAATTGAAATTGAAATAAATTAAAAAAAAATGAATTGATTAATATTAAAATTTAGATATTAGCTAAAATTTATTATTTTTGAATGTCATGTATGGAAACATTTGAAAATGTATGTGAATAAAAAAATTTTGTTTGTGCGTTCGATTTCTACGCAATATATAACACGAGATTACAATAGAATCTCACTTTTAATAGAAATCGGGATTTATGTCAGTTTTATGTAAGAACATTATATTTCTAAGGACTTAAAAAAGGAAAAAAAAACAGGATACGCGAGACTCGATCCAGCGTTCTCACGGTTACCAATCGGGCGCGCAGCTCACTGCGCTACGCTCCTCGGTGAATATGATATTATTTATCTGGTATAAAAGCGGGCGGCAAAATTTTACACGCTTTTTCCTCGAAAACGGCTGATCATTGCGACTTAGGAAATTCACAAAGTAAAGTCGGGGTACGTATGTAGAAGTATGCTCAATATGAACGGAATCGGTTTCACCAAGGGGTGGCCGGCCCCTTGTAAGGTAAATTTGGGTGTCGTCGGCGGAGATCATATGATTAGAGTGTTTAAGGGATGTAGCGATGTCATTGATGAAGATTGTAAAAAGTAATGGTCCAAGGACGGACCCTTGTGGGACGCCCGACGTTGTCCCTAGCCAAGTTGAGTTAGTTCTGTCATGGTTGATGACGGCTTGGGACCTGCCTGTGAGATATGAATAGAACCACCTAAACGCAGGTTCTGATATGCCGATTTTCTGAAGTTTGGTCAAAAGGAGTTCGTGACAGACGGTGTCAAAAGCCTTGCTTAAGTCAAATAGTATAAGTATAGTTAGTTTCCGATTGTCGACTGCTCTGCGTACGTCGTCGCCGATGCGGACGAGTGCCGTTTGTGTGCTAAAGTTCTTCCTGTATCCGGATTGGCGGGGGTCAAGAAGAGAATTCGTGTTAAGAAAATTCAACAGCTGGTCGAGGACTAATCGTTCAAAGATTTTTGAGGTTTCAGTGAGATTCGCAATCGGTCTGGTATCAGAGGGCGATTGTGGTGTACGAATTTTGGCTAGCGGTCGGATGTAAGCTCGTTTCCATGTCGGGGGGAAGAGCGATTGATCAATTGACGTGTTGAAAATTGCAGTCAGGTGGTCGGATATGAGTGGCAGTGCGAATTTGAGGATTTGAAGAACAATTTCGTCTGGTCTAGATGAATGAGACTTTATCGGCAGACGCGAGATGAGTTTGACGACATTTTCTGGTGTTATGGACGTCCCATCCGTGCTGGTGGTTAGTAGATTTTCGAGTTGCGCAGGTGTACATGGTGGGCATTGACAGGAGATGGCGACGTAGTTCTCGTTTAGCTCGTTGGGAGAAAAGAGAGTGAGTGGAGATGCGTGCTGAAGCCGAACGAGCCCCAGTGTTGCAAGCTCTTTCCACATCTTTGATGGGTCAGTAAGTACTGACAGTCGATCTGGCTGATATTTTTGCTTGGTGCGTTTTATCAAGGTAGTTAGTTCGTTTCTGAATCGCCTGTACATCTCAAAGTCAAGCAGATTGCGTGATCGTTTTGCTTGAGTATGGAGATAGCTGCGTAGCCGGATTTTAGTTTTTATTTCCTCGGTGACCCATGGCGTCGGAGATTTTCGAACTGTGGATCGTTTTTTTAGTGCGTGTATGTCAAGGGCTTCGACGATAGTTTTAGTTAGTGTTTCAGTATACTGATCGAGATTTGCAATGTTTGCATGAGAAAAAGAGAGACGACTCGACTGAAGCGTAAGCTTGTCACGTAGTGTGTGAATTCGGTGCAGTTCATGGAGTTATAGCTGCGTCTTGTTAAGGGGATCCCGAACCTCGCCGATGGTTAGGTAGAGTCACAATTAACACGTAAATTTTTAGATCAATCATGCAACCAAACGGCGTAAAAGAATCATATGCGATTTGGACAGTCGACGTAGGACTGCTCAAAGAGTGGTACTGATACCCTGGTGTTTCTTGAAACAAAGGGGGAAAACAAGAAAACCGCATGAAAAATGTGGACAGGTCGCACGAGAAAAAACGTGACATCAGAGCCTCGTCCTTATGCATGTAAATTTTGGATTCCATCGATCTCGCTAGCGAATGAATGGAATTCGATGGAATTTGCAGAATCGATCGGGAACCGCTAGACGAATCGCCGTGATACCCGTTTGCGCACGAAATAGAAAAAAAAATTTACAGATTTATCGGCTTTTTTATACTTATTGGCGTTATTGCCTTGGCGCTGCGATCGCATTTTCTCGTAACGTTGCGTCGTACGGATGTATACGGCCGGAGAACATGTGATTTTCGATCATCGAAGAAGACTGTGGCCAGGTTGGGGCGCCATCTGTATTCAAAGGCCCAATCAAACTGCACGAGAAGAATGGCTTTCGAGCAAGAAACAGGTGGTGAATTCCATTGTTCTTGGTGAGGTTCAGTTCACCGAATAAATGTGAGGTGAATAAAAAAATGTACAAAAAAGTGAATAAAAAAAGTGCTCAAGAAATTTTGAATCGAGGAATCCAGCAAGGTTATATCGGCGTCATCGTGATTGAAACCGATTTTGAGGTTAACCGGTATGTAAATGCAATATATCTATTGTTTCCAATATTATAGAAGTATTGCCCTGAAACTGAGATGTCTGTGTCTGCAAGCATGTCAACATAATGGTGCGCATACTGATATCGCTGGCTGGTGCATCCTCACGCATCGCAGCCATTCTCTGTTCGGAGCACTGCGTAGCATCATTTTGGATGGATCGCAAGTCAGTTTTGGTGAGGCAACCGTTGAGGCTACGATATCATGTCAGAACATTTATGTGCGAATACTGGTACCGCAGGCTGGTGCATCCTCACGCATCGCAGCCATTCTCTGTTCGGAGCACTGCGTAGCATCATTTTGGATGGATCGCAAGTCAGTTTTGGTGAGGCAACCGTTGAGGCTACGATATCATGTCAGAACATTTATGTGCGAATACTGGTACCGCAGGCTGGTGCATCCTTACGCATCTGAGAAGGACATCTGAGAAGATCGATGCACTGAGAATTGCAATCTCTGGCCGTTGAAGAAAAACAGTCATGATGCTGAAAAAAAAATTGAAAACAAATAGGGCGGCACATACAAAAATAGACAGAGACATTCATCAAAAATAAAATCAAAATGAACGTAGGAAGAGGAAGAGGAAAAGAGAGACAAAGTCATGGAAAACGGTATAATACTCGTTGGGTTTTTAAAAGAATATATTTAATTTACAAAAGATATATAAAATACGTTAAAAAAAGAAGATAAAGGATACATAAAATAGATAAAAGAAAGAAGGAGAAAGATATATAAAATACATAATTATAAAAGAAGAAAAAATATATAATTAAAGACAAGAAAAAAGATATATAAAATACATATTAAAATAAAAATGGGGAGGGACATAAGGGACATAGAACATTATATCGATGTCTATTTTATTATTTTTTTTGGAGCCGATTGAGCATCTGCTCCAGCGGCTGGCGGACCTCCTGGGTTTGCTGGGTTCGGTAAAATTGACGCTCGTTTGGCCGTATTCGGCGCTGCCGATACCTGGCGAAATCGCCGAAAAGTTTTGAATTTGTTTTTTTTTAATTGAATGTTTTCCGGCTGAATCTTTTCAATTGTCTCTTTCGCCGCATCCAAATGCGCCAGAAACCCATACGCTGCCATAATGGCAGCGTAGAGTTTCTGTTGCGGTCGATTTAAGGTAGTTCCTCCGCGACAATCTCAACCAAAAGTTTACATACCATGTTAATGTTTCAAAGATTGTTTTTGATCTACCATTGCCAGTAAACTTTTTGCCGGGACTGTCGAAGCTTTGCCCCAATACACGCCGTTCCCCCTCCGCGCACTCGTTTGTTTGCCGGCCGAGCAGGATATATGCTATACGACCAAAATTGTGAGGGCTTCTCATTGTTATATCTTGGAAACTAGATGGTGAATCACTCTCATTTTTTTCACATTATTCGTGATATCTTACTCTAGCTTATCCTCGTTTTTTATCAATTTCTTAGTTTAATTCGTGACGGTAGAATTAATAATGCTCTTTTTTGCCCATCATAACGCATTTGATACGTGTAAAACAAGCCAACTTTTAGTGTAAATATCTCACGTTTGGGGAGGTCAAACTCATTCAAATTGCACAGATGTTTGGATAATGTATTAAATAACATATATGTCGAATTTCAACCATTTCCTAGTTCAACGCATCTGTGGAGGTACTACCTTAAATTTGGCATTGGCCCTTGGATGACCTCAGACTGCGGCAGCTGCCGAGGTTCAGTTGCAAGTTTCTCTTGCAACTCGTTCAAAATTAGATCGAGTTTCGCCTGGTTGGTCGTAAATTCGACCTGCCGCAGTCTTTGGTCATCCGCGTGCCGCTGTCTCAATCCGTCGGATTGTACAACCAGTCCTGATTGTATCTGATGCGGTACAATCGGGACTGGTTGTACGGAGTTCGCTGCGGTTTGATTACGCCTTAATTCGCCGATCAGCAGATCTTGGACCAGTAGTTGTTGTCTTAAATCGTTCAGCTGCTGCTGATACTGCAGCTACGGCCAGCCCTGCTGCAGCCACTCCTGCTGGTCATGCTGCGTCTGCGATGGCCACTGCTGCCACTGATGCTGCGTCTGCGGTGGCCACTGCTGCCACTGATGCTGTTGTTGTTGCTGCTGATGCAGCCGCCGCTGCTGCTGCTGGTGATTTTGCAGCTGCTGGTGGGGTTGACGCTGCCCCTGCTGGTGGGGATGGAGCTGCTGCTGCCCCTGGTGCTGCCCCCGCTGGTTGGGTTCGCGCTGCCCCTGGTGCTGCCCCGGATCGTCAGGTTCAAGCTGCCCTTGGTGCTGCCCCGGCTCGTTGGAATGAGGCTGCCCCTGTTGCTGCCCCTTTTTGTACGATTGAAGCTGCTCCTTTTCAGCCACTTGTCCCGGATGCTGAGATATAACGGCCGATGCTTCAACATCCGGTACAATCGGGGCTGGCACCGAATCATTCCGGGTCAATGAGCTCCTCAAGGCTGCAGAATAAATATTTAACAAAATGATAATTATTAGAGAGAACGCTAGAATTTATGTGAACGTGTGTGCGATCACAGACGGATTTCCCGTTAAACAATCGAGTGGCCGGGTGTGAGTTGTCGAGCGAAAAAATAAACACGAAAATATAGACAAGTTCGCGACGTTATTTTTTTTCAGATTCGGAAAAAATCTTTAATAATTTATAATTCCGCGGCAGGTCGGACGAAACAATGAACGTAAAAATGTAGACAAGTTCGCGACGTTACTTTTATTATTGTAAGAAACGCCGTATTTAAGCGGTTAAAAGAAGTATTATATATTTTGTAATTAATACAGAAACGCGTGACGCCATGTACAAAAGAATATAAGTTGATTCGAATAGAAGAAATCGACGATGCTGTGCGTTTGAAGATCTCGAGAGAAGTCGCCTCGTCGGTCGAGACGTCGATGCCCTTAGCGAGACGTAAAGCTGAAACAGCCCTTTGTACTGCTCTCTCTAGCAGCTATCGCCTTGCATAAACAAACGGGGTGGCCACCACCCAAGCTGAGACGTTTGTGTGCACGTCCCCATTGATGACGTGAGCGCCGAAAGAAACCGTCGCTTTCAGTCGTCCATCCTGATGATCTCGCGCCCTCGCGAAGGTGTCACAGATTGTTTGATGACCTGCTTGGCTGGTCCGTCCCCGTGGGCCGCGTCGATGTTGCTGCCCTGTCCGCCGCCATGCTCCGGGTTACTCTGCGATCTTGTAAAACATAGGACAACATTGAATAATTTGCAAAGTAATCCCTCTTCATCCCTTATCATGCAACTCGGTTAACGACTGTTAATACAGTTAGTTATCTCCTCAGTTACTCATCCAAACACGTACTAGTTATCATGCCATGATCTTTACATACGAGTGCTCATATACTCAAGCGGGCCCACTCAATCGTTTAATGCTCATTAAACGATTCATGCAACGATCATATTGATCTAACGATTCTATCGCCCCGTCAATCCGGATCTGTGACTAACGATTTTACCGCTCGGTCACCCCGTCAGTCCGGAGCAGTGACCACCGAATCGTCCCCGACGATTTTGCATTAACCCATAATGCCAATCATCATCCGGTCACCCCGTCAACTCGACGCAGTAACCATCTGACTAACACCGAAAATCGTGCATCTACACACGTAATGCTCATCTTCGTCTGGTCAGTCCGGAGCAGTGACCACCCGATCGTCCCCGACGATTGCACATTAACTCTTATAATGTCGACCATCGCCCGGTCACCGCGTCAGTCCGCATCCGTGACCAGTCGACGCATTACCCTCCTGTAGCACAGCTCATGCAACACCGTTAGGGCTCACCTTCAACTTCACGCGCCTCTGAAGGTTCTGCTTCCTGAATCTCGTCCTCGGTACCGTCCGACTCGGTATCACTGACTCCTGCACTCCAAAGCTTCAGTTTTTCGCCCGGGACCACACAGTACGGCTTCTGCGTGCGCTGAGCGCCTTTGACGTCCTCAATTACGTATCTATCACGGTCCAATACCCTAGTGATCTGATACGGCCCAGCGTACTTTGGCAACAACTTTTTACTCGCGCCATCGTTCGTACAGATAATACGTCTAACTACTACGATGTCTCCACAACTAAATTTCCTTGGAGGAGCCCTCCTCTTGTTAAACCGCGCCTCTTGCGCGCTTTGATTTTGCCGAATAACTTCTCCGGCTGCCTCTCGAGTTTTTTCTCGATCATCGTCGTATCGAGGTTCCCCAATGCTATTCAAAACTCGTGACTCGACCGCGTAGCGAGGTCTATAGCCCAATAGCACTTCTGAGGGGCACTTCCCGGTCGCTGTATTGACCGTATTGTTTAATCCCCAAACCACTCGTGGCAACTCCTGATCCCACCTCCTTTCCTCACTCAAACTAGCCGCTAACGTGCTAAGAATCGTCCTGTTATATCGTTCGACCTGGCCATTTGCCCTTGGAGTGGCTACCGCGGTTGCTATATGCTTAATCCCTTTCTCGTTACAAAAATATTTGAACTTTTTGCTAGTGAACGCACTGCCGCGATCACTAACAATACGCTGTGGAAACCCAAATGTTTCACCAATACTATTTAAGAATCGCTCAACAAATACGTGGTCTATTTGCACCGTGTGCATAGGCATCGAGATCTTCTCTATTGGGCTTAAAAACCCTGGCCGGTTGCCGGCCGGTTCCTTGTTATACAAACACGCTAAACACGTGGCGACATAACGCCTGACATAACGCCGCATCGAACCAAACCAATAGTCCGCCTGCAGTTTCTCGAGCGTCTTTGTCACTCCGAAATGCCCCATTTCGTCGTGACACAGTCTGACTATTCTTTGTCTCGCTGCCTTCGGCACCGCCCACTTGAGACCGTCCGGCGTTTTTCTAAACACCCGGTTCTCTTTGAGAGCGTAATCGGATTTAATTTGACTCTCCTCTGCATCTTTTGCTTCTCTGTTTAACACTTCGTGTACATATTTTAATCGCGGATCGTGCAATTGAGCGATTAACAGCCAATCCCCGAGTTCAATATGCAACAATCCTACATCATCTATCTCCTCAAATTTAATGTCGGTATCGTTTGGGTTGCGCCTGAGTGCGTCGACATGCAGCATTTTCTTCCCAGCCCTATACTCAATAGAACAATCGAATTCTTGCAACTGAATCCACCACCGCGCCACGCGTGGCAGTAAATCTCGTTTGACAAAGGTCGCACGCAACGCGCTGCAGTCACTCACAATCTTAAACCGGACCCCCAGTAAATAAACCCGAAATCTTTGTAAACTGTTCACGACTGCGAGTGTGTTACGGCGAACCTTCGCTCTCAAAATTCGTCGTCTTCTCTCATGCCTGTATTCGAATCTCACGCTCTCTTAAAGTTATATCGAGTCAGTCTCACACGAGAACCGAGAGTGTAAACACGCGTCTATGTCGTGTCTCAAATAAATCGCGAATGTTCTGTAACGTAATTTTCCTCCTCACGTACAAAGCTAGGACTCCCCAATATTTTCTCCTTTTATTTTAATGGGCGCCAGGTGCGTATGCACCGGAGAAAATATTGAGGAGTCGAGCTGGGTTTCCCGACTAACCGCAGCTTTGCTCTCGATAGAGTGGCGGGGTTCGTAGGTCGTCGTGTGGATTTATTTTAAATAAATAATAAGCAGAAAAATAGAGGTTCGAGTTTAACGTCGATTTTCAATTGTCTACCGGGAAGAGCACGTCCCGGTAAAACACGTCCCAATGGTCAACTCCCCCCGAACCACAACCTGGCCGGGATCGGTTTGATTTTACAAAAAAAGAATTACAAAACAAAATAAAAGAAAACACAAATGAAAATAATTATACTCGCTCGCACTCACTCTCACACACTCCCACGCACACACGCTCTCTTTCTCACACACACACGCTCTCGCTCGCGCCCGCGGTACAAGTCGGACGGCCCCCACACTCTCTCTCACTCACTCTCACTCTTCCGAAAACAGAATTAACAAAAATAAATACAAAGAAAACCGCGACACTCATTCTCCCACCGATTGCGGCTCCTCAATCCACCGCGTCAAACGAATTACAAATAACAAAAAGGAATAAATAATTTAACCGCGTTTCACACACACACATGCACGCGGACCGTCCGTCTTCCCCGCGCAATCCCGGAAATCTCGCAATCGCATCACCAATTAATTTACGATAAGAGTGCGCGATCCTCAACCAATTCGGTGCCGGCGTCGCGAAAGTCGAATACCAATGGAGTTCGCAGAAAAAATTAATTTACAAAAACGTGATCCTCAACCAATTCGGTGCCGGCGTCACAAAATTATTAATAAGCAAAGGGAATTTACGAAAACGTGATCCTCAACCAATTCGGTGACGGACTCACAAAATAAATAATATAACGTTGAATTCACGAAAATAAAAGAAAACGTGATCCTCGACCAATTCGGTGACGGACTCACAAAATAATTAATACGCGAGCAAACCCCATCGACTCGACTCACTCAACATAAAAAGAAACGGTAATATACGATATACGAAATTGACTGTTCCGCGACGAATCGCAACCGACAAAACCCACTCTGGTACAACAAACAACGAATCGAATAGTTCGACCTCGTGGCCGAACCGTTGTCGCGGTGACAAAGAAAACGGTAACTCGAATAAAACAAATGCATGATTACAATGATATTTTGAGCTCGCCCCGAGACGGTAATTAGACAGACGAGACTCACCGGTACGGAAACGACGATTACAAATCCCCGGAACAAAGATTCGAACGGTATTAAATTGAAATGTCCCACGGGACCATTTCTGTCTCTCGGCCCTCCGGCACTCGGAATATTTGGGCTTCCGGAACCTCCCGTCACGACGACTTTCGCAGAACAGCCTAGATAATTGTCGTGACAGGTGGCTCGTGCCCTCACGCCCCTACTTTCTCACATTACATCGCCGGAGGGGGCAGGCGACCAACTCTGACCCCTCGCCCCTCGCGTATTTTTCGGGTGTCCACGCTCGCGATATTTCTCCTCGCGCAATTCGGGAAACGGAGAAGTCCGTGTGGCGTCTTGACGGGGGGTACCCCGCTTCGCTGACATGCGGGGGACTACCCCTCTCGTTTCACTCTATTGCTTCGTCCAATGATATTCTCCCGGTAATATTCGTCGTTCGGTAACATCTCGTCGTTCGGGACGATTACAAATATGAAAAATAAAATAAAACAAAAAGAATTAATTTAAATATGTTCAATTTCCCTATCCTGACCATGGGCTCGTCGGTGTCGTCGTGACGAGAGTAACGGGAGCGAGTTCCGGAGGGACGCGAAAATAATTCGCGTTACAGTTCATACGTAATTTCGAAGTCTAATTCAATTCTTTCTTCACGAAAATCACTCCAATCTCCAATCCAGATCCGCGTCCCCCGCACACCTCACAGGTTTTCTCAGAATTCTCGCAACATTTTCTGGTCCTTCGAGCCGGATTCTGTGCAGTGTGTGAGAGATTAGTGGATCGGAGTCAAAGATATTCATTATCGCAAGTGGAATATATCAGTTTCACGAAGCGTGTCCCACGAAAGCAAGTGGAATATCTCTCGTACTCTCTCTCTAGTGTATTTGTTTGCGTGCTCGAGCTGCCGAGTGAACAGTTTTCGACGCTCGGACGCTCAGCAAATCGACAGGTAAGCGACACGTAAACATCTAGTGTCGCGCTCGAACTCCCGTGCTCTCGATCAATCCCATCGCTCTCCTTCTCGCCTACGGCCGTTCGGCAATAACCGTCGCACACATATAGACGTCTCGGTATACTCGGTATAGACGTCTTGGTATTCGTGGTCTCTCTCATTCCTACATGAAAACGTGATCTCCGTGATCTCCATTATTCTTTGCAATCAAAATCAATTAAGCGCGATAGTGTCACGATAAAAAAAAAATGTCTACGTCCGTTTCCTCTCTCATCGCCAAACAAGAAGAGCTCTTTGGTCTTATTAATCGGTCGATAATAAATTATAAAAAATTCGAAAGGAAAAAGAAAACGTCGCAAGTGCAAACAAGACTCGAAAATCTTGGGGTCAATTGGAGAAAATATCAAGACAATCACGACTTACTCTCGCAGCTCAAACTCGAGGATAAAAACGATTTGCCATACTTTACCGAAACTCAATACGATTCATGCGAGGAAGCGTATATTGAAGTAAGATCCGAACTTCTCGATATTCTCAACGACATGCGTCGATCGTCTGGAAATTCGTCATCAAGCAACATAATGATGGAGCCGCCGGTAAATCATGCGACAATCTCACGGCAGCTGCCTCGAATTAATTTACCGCAGTTCTCAGGTTCGTACAGTGACTGGACACCATTTCGCGATTTATTTTCTTCGATGATAAGTACTGTAACGCTTATTTTGAGCGTTACAATGATGCCTCTGAATATCCGGCTTTTTGGCTACTTCCCCGACTCCCTCGGCCGATATCGAGCACGTTCGTCAGGGCAATGCGAGATTTTAAGAAATATTATCCATAATCTTTTCTTATATATTTTTTTTATGTAACGGGAGGACAACACGAGGAAGACGGAGACGATTATCGTAACGACCAATGGACATGATTCCCGGTCCATTTATTTCCCGTCGAGAACCAATCGAGGAACGAAGATTGGTAGTTGTCAATATTCCCCGACGGACAAGGAATGATCGGGGATGAGCACAACGGCGAGGACTCGTGATCGATATAGTAATAGTCACGGGGGTAATCAAATGCGAATTTTGAACGGTAGGCGACAGCAGCTCCCGGACTTCGAAAATATTTGAGAAAAAGAGTGGGGGGCAAGTAGCCGGTCCGCGTAACGCGAGCAGTCGTTACGGGGCATTCTTCGCGAATCGTTGGTCCCAGCAAGTTAATTTTTGATCTTCGCGAATTGTTAGTCCCGGCGACTTAGTTTTGGTTTTGTACGAGAGTATCCGGTTTAAAAGCAACGAGTCCCGGAAATAAACCCAGGAACCAGGCCAACGAAGCCCATTGGAAAATCAGGGTAAGATCTTTCCCGTGGCAACGCCGTTCGGTCATTATTTTTCGTGGTTCGCAATTTCCATTACCGGATCACGCAAGTTTCGTTTTGGTTTTTGGTGCGTGTCTCTCTCTAGTTTTTTTGTATCCGATCGCCGGGGTTACGTCGTGTGTGACTTGTAAAGCGCGTGCGATATTTGCGATATCATAAGATAGTAGGGTCCCTCGAGAAAGAAACAATTCGCGTTTTAGTTCCGCGTTCGCGAAGTAGTTTGTTCTTTATGTGTTTTTTTTTGTATGCTTTTTTTTTTGAACGTTTCGAATAGGGAATCGGCGCTGCGGACAGAGTAGTGGCGCGCGATTATAGTAGGGAAATTGTCATTTGTCGTCCATGAAAATCACGAGGTGAATTATTTTATTTTTGTATTTTTTTTTGTGAAAATAAATTCGCCGTGAAAATTCCCTGAAATTTGGTAGTGTTCATGTGTGTGTGCAATAATTTTCATTTGTTTCGATGTCACTCAAATCCCCGCAAAAAAAATCACATTTTCCCGAACCGCCCCTCTACCCGTGTGATGGCTGCGGTCTAGTCGAGCAAACCCCCACACGTCTCTCCAATTAACATCTTGAAAATTTATTTTTCTTTCCCGGTCGGGTCACGCTATAAGCGTGGCTGGCGCCCAAATATTTTTTATTAAATATAAAATATACCGGCCGAGGATGGGTTTTTGTATACGTCCCGGAAAAAGACGTTACAGTACAAATAACAGTATCACGGACGTCGAAAAAATGCAGTACCTTAAAATGAGTGTCAAAGGTGAAGCCTCTCAAGTAATTTAAAATATTACTATTACCGGTGAAAATTTCCTGCGTGCGTGGCAAGCTTTCGTAAATAGATATGAAAACAAACGCGTGTTAATCGACACGCATCTCGCTGCGTTGTTTTCGGTTCGACAAGTCTCGCACCAATCGGCTAACGAACTCAAATCCTTGCTCGGTGAAGTGCAGGAAGCCCTCGGAGCGCTTAACGCTCTTGGGAGCCCCACTCAACACTGGGATCACATCCTAGTGTTTATGGTCGCTCGCAAACTCGATTCTACCTCGCTAACAGATTGGGAAAAGCAGCTCGGAGCCAATACCGATCCCGCGGCGTTCGCGGATCTCGAAACTTTTTTACTGGCACGCATCCGGGCACTCGAAGCCGTCGAACGTACTTCCGGGACGAGCAAGTCACGTGCGTATGCATCGATTGGGGGCAAGGCAATTCAGAGTGCGAAATCTCACCAGGCCGTCGCAGCTGCAGCCGTAGGCAACCCGCCCGGTCATTCATCAAAACCTCCGACCACGGCGTGCTCACTGTGCCATGCTTCACATTACATCTCGTCGTGCCCCGAATTTCGCAATAAACGGCTTGAAGAACGTCGCGAAATCGTGAATCAAAGGGGTCTCTGTTTTAATTGTCTCGGTCCGCATCAATATATAAATTGTCGCACCTCAAAACGCTGTAGAGAACGTGGAAATCAACACCACACGCTGCTTCATCGTTCGGACGAATTGCACTCGCGAGATTCGAATTTTCTCAGACAAAAAAAAATCGAACGTGACATCTCCTTCGTCGGATCACATCGCTCTCGGGAACCAACCGATCGCGGTCGCGCCGCCGTCTCGCGAGATCCCTGACGCAGGCACCTCAGCTTCAAGCAACATCGCGCTCACTACACAGTTGAGATACGCTCCGGTGTTACTTGCGACGGCAATCGTAAACGTCGCCTCTCGCTACGGTGACGAAATCGAAGTCCGAGCGCTTCTGGATCAAGGATCGGAAGTCTCTTTTATTACAGAATCGCTGGCCCAACGTCTCAATCATCCTCGTCGTCACGTTTCGCTTCCGATCAGTGGTATTGGAGCACAGAAATCGAGCCTATCGAGAGGAGTTGTGACGATCGACATCAGTTCACGAGTTACGCCTCCCTTTTCGCTCTCGGTGAACGCGTACATCCTGGCGAAACTTACGTCGTATCTTCCGCCGATACGAGTATTCGAGGCAAGCTGGTCGCATCTAAGCGATCTAGATTTGGCAGTTCCATCTTTCACTTCATCGAGAGACTTCGACCTCGTTCTTGGCGTGGATGTGTACAGCCGCATTCTCGAAGATGGTATTCGTAAAGGCAGTCACAGCAGTCCTGTCGCTCAAAGGACTGCTCTCGGGTGGATTCTTTCTGGATCCATTGCGGTACAATCAGACATCGCAACCACCGTAGTTCACGGTCTCCAATGCTCAATAGACCATGAGCTCCTCGATCTCCTGAAAAGCTTTTGGCTTCAGGAAGAGACAAAAACGAACTCCAAGTCGTCGATTTCGGAAGACGAAGCTCAGTGCGAGCAGCATTTTACGAACACACATACACGCTCGTCAGAAGGGCGCTATGTTGTACGTTTACCGTTCAAACGACTTCCGGAAAACCTTGGTGACTCTCGAAAACTCGCGTCGAACCTGCTCGCGCGACAAGAAAAGCGATTCACCGTCGATAGAACCCTTAAGGAACAATACTCCACCTTTCTCGACGAGTATGAACGCCTCGGCCACATGACTTGCGTTCCAGAATCTCTCGTAGAACCGAGTCGTGTGTTCTATCTCCCGCATCACGCAGTCATTCAAGAAAGCAGCTCGACGACCAAGGTTCGAGTTGTTTTCAACGGATCACAACGTACGAACTTCGGCCTCTCGATCAACGATCTCCTTCACGTCGGCCCGAAGCTCCAAACGGACCTCGCCGACGTCATCACCCATTGGCGACGTTACCCATACGCGTTCTCAGCAGACATCGAAAAGATGTATCGACAGATTCGAGTGCATCCCGAAGACTGGGATCTACAACGGATTCTATGGAGAAAAAGTCCGGAAGAACCAATAAGCTCATTTCAGCTCTGTCCGGTGACCTACGGTCTAGCAAGCGCTCCGTACCTGGCGATTCGTGCTCTTCGGCAGCTCGCTCTCGACGAAGGAATTCAGTATCCTCTCGCCAAAACCATCATCGAACATGAAATCTACGTGGACGATGTACTTTCAGGAGCCGATACCGTAGAAGGCGCACAAGAAAAAATTCGCGAACTCAACTCGTGCCTCTCAACGGGCGGCTTCGTCCGGAAAAAATGGGCTTCGAACGACGAAGACGTGCTAGTCGACATTCCGCTCGAAAAAGAGAATTTTCGACGCCGTTATCAATTGACCACGAGCCGCTGTTTCGAGCCCTTGGCGTTCTCTGGCAACCTCGTTCCGACACTTTTGCGTCTGCAGCTTGCAATCCGGAAAGCTCCTCTTACGCTACGAAACGATCAGTTTTCTCGCGCATCGCGCAAATGTTTGATCCGCTCGGATGGATCGCACTGGTCGTGGTTCGAGGCAAACTATTCATGCAGGAACTATGGACTTTGGGTCTCGAATGGGATGATCATCTTCCCGAAGAGTTTGTTTCTCGCTGGAATAAGTTTGTCAAGGACCTGGACGAAGTCTCCTCGATTTCTGTGCCACGATGGCTCGGTTTGCAAGCTTCATCGCTTGCGGTTGAAATCCACGGCTTTTCCGATGCATCGCAAGCAGCCCTCGGTGCAGTTATCTATCTCCGCGTAATTAACAATCTCGATGATGCATGTGTAACTCTTGTCTCCGCGAAGACGAAGGTTGCCCCGTTAAAAAAAGTGACGATACCACGCCTTGAACTTTCAGCAGCCGTTCTGCTCGTTCGACAGATCGCGCAAGCGCGGAAGGCTCTTGATCTCGAACACGCGTCTGCTCATTTGTGGACTGACCCTACCGTCGCGCTTGCATATATTCAAGGCGATGCGTCGCGTTGGGCTGAGTACGTCCGCAACCGCGTAACCGAAATCAACGATCTCCCTCAATCTCGGTGGCATCACGTGCCGGGAAAAGAAAATCCCGCTGATTTGGCTTCACGCGGTCTCTCACCTCGCCAACTTAGCAACGACGCTCTGTGGTGGCATGGTCCATCCTGGCTCGCTCGACATTCATCATTTTGGCCGTCGTCGACTCCACCTCCAGATCCCGACGTGGTTCTCGAGGCTCGAAAACGCTCAGTCGGTCTCGTCAACCAAGAAAATTGCCCTGAGATCTGGAGCTTGGTACATCGATATTCAACTTTGAAACCCCTTCTCCGCGTAACAGCTTGGTGTTTCCGAGCTGCGAAGAAATTCCAACGCAGTCCGAATGTCCTCGGGAAGGACATGCCGCTCAGTCCAACTGAACTCGATTCAGCTCGACTGTTCTGGGTCAGGACTACACAGACCGCTCACTTTTCGTCAGACATTGTCCGACTCTCACAAGGAAAAAAGCTCTCGCAGTCGAGCTCGTTACTTCGCCTCACGCCTTTCGTCGACTCGTCCGGACTTCTCCGCGTCGGTGGAAGACTACAAAACGCTTATATTGATAACGACGAAAAGCACCCGCTCCTACTACCTAAAGACTTAAGCCTAACTACTCTCATCATCGACCACTGTCATTGGCGTACCCTTCACGGAGGAACACAACTCACCCTCGCTACCCTTCGACGTCAATATTGGATTTTAGGAGGTCGCGTACGCGTTCGTTCATTTATCCATCGATGCTTAACATGTGTTCGCCATCGAGCCACTCTCGGAACGCAACTCATGGGCCAACTACCAGGTTCTCGTGTTCGTCAATCTCGCCCATTCGAAAACTCTGGAGTTGACTACGCCGGGCCGTTTACGCTTCGAACCTTCCGAGGCAGAGGGGCCAAAACGTACAAAGGGTATCTCATCGTCTTTGTTTGTATGTCTTCATCGGCGATACACCTCGAGCTCGCGACTGACTATACGACTGATGGGTTTCTCGCGGCATATCACCGATTTACATCTCGTCGAGGCATTTGTTTAACGATTACAAGCGATTGTGGAACAAATCTGCTCGGTGCTGACGCCGAACTCAAAAAAATGTTTCGAGCCTCTTCGAGCGAATTCGCCTCTCTCGCCAACATCCTCGCCAATGATGGGACGAAGTGGATCTTTAATCCACCGTCAGCACCGCATTTTGGCGGAAAATGGGAATCAGCTGTGAAATCGGCAAAATTTCACATCAAGCGCGTGATCGGAGACACTGGCCTCACGTATGAGGAATTTTCGACGTTCCTCGCGCAGGTCGAAGCCGTTCTCAATTCACGACCCATCTGCGCGCTCTCGGACGATCCGTCCGATGTGTCGGCTCTCACACCGGGCCATTTTCTAATTGGATCCGCTCTCAACACGATACCAGAACCGTCACTTAAGGGCTTGCCACGTTCTCGGCTGTCTCGCTGGCAGATGCTTCGTCAGATGCTCGAACATTTCTGGCAGCGCTGGAGCACCGAATATCTCCGAGGACTACAAACCGTACCGAAATGGCAACATCGAACCGATTCAATAAAAATCGGATCGCTCGTGCTCGTCAGTGACAATCGGTACCCTCCATCGAAATGGGCTTTCGGTCGCGTCACCGAAGTTCATCCTGGTAAAGACGGTCTTGTTCGCGTCGCTACCGTCAAAACGGCGCACTCGGTCTACAAGCGGCCAATCGTCAAGCTCTGTTTGCTGCCACTCGATTCAGACACTAACTTCTCAGCTCTCGGTCGCGATTGATGACCCATCAACCCTTTGTTTTTGCCTTTCTTTCAGAATCGCCAAGGGGGGAGAATGTTACGGCGAACCTTCGCTCTCAAAATTCGTCGTCTTCTCTCATGCTTGTATTCGAATCTCACGCTCTCTTAAAGTTATATCGAGTCAGTCTCACACGAGAACCGAGAGTGTAAACACGCGTCTATGTCGTGTCTCAAATAAATCGCGAATGTTCATACGTAATTTCGAAGTCTAATTCAATTCTTTCTTCACGAAAATCACTCCAATCTCCAATCCAGATCCGCGTCCCCCGCACACCTCACAGGATTTCTCAGAATTCCCGCAACAGAGTGTTTCGAGCTCATATGAATGATATTTTTGTTCTTCCTTAGTGGTCTGTCGACTAAAGTAAGCAATTGGTTTTAAATCATTCTCGAGTTGTTGTTGCAATAAAATACTACCCAAACCTAGCTGACTCGCGTCTGTGTGTAATTCGATCTCAGCACCCTGTTTGTATATAGCCAAGATAGGCCTGGAGATCAGTTTTCGTTTTAACATGTCGAAGGCACGTTGTTGTTCGTCACCCCAACACCAAGCTACGGTTTTCTTTGTTGATGTGGTAAGGGGTCGGGCAATAGTGGCAAAGTCTCGAATGAATTTTCTAAAATAACTCCCAAGACCGATGAACTGCCTCACACCGTGCACGTTCGAGGGCACTTGAAAATTTTTGACCGCGTCGATTTTATGACTACCCGGTCGTATCCCTTGCTGGGTTACCTCGTACCCGAGGTAGTCAACCTTTGTCTCGAGAAATGTGCATTTACCAATATTCAACTTTAGCTGCGCATCTCGTAACGCCCGCAACACCAACTCCAGCGCTTGCAAGCCCGACATGACGTCCTTAGATGGAATAAGTATATCGTCCATATACGCCAGGACCGAAATCTGTCCCTTGAGTGGTCGTATAACTGTGTTTATCAACCGTTGAAAGACTGCGGGCGCATTTGCCAGACCAAAAGGTATTCGAAGAAATTCATATTGCCCGTCCGGTGTTACGAAAGAGGTTTTTTCTATCGATTTCTCCGCAACAGGTATTTGATAGTATCCCGAAGCTAAATCTAAACTCGTAAAATATGCGCTTCCCTCAAGACTGTTTAACTGATCTTCGATCAACGGCAACGGGTATCTATCTTTTTTTGTAATCGTGTTCAATGCGCGGTAATCGACACACATTCTCGTTTCCCCGTTCTTTTTACGTACTAAAAGAATGGGACTTGCGAACGGAGAATTTGAGTCGCGCACGATTTTATTTTCCTTCAACTCATCTATAATCTTATTAACCTTCTCACGTTCCGAATAGAACAGTCGATAAGGTCGATAAGTTACGACTGAATCGCTTTTCAACTCTATGTGAATTTCTGCAGCTTGCGTCGCTCCTAATTCCGAAATATCCAATGCAAAACAGTCGCGATACGAGTCTAGCAATTCAAACAGATTTTTCTTCGTGGTGTCCGTTACGCTACAATTGATTTTAATTTTATCTTTCGGAAGACCAACCGTTTCAACACTTTGAATCTTACAAACTTCTCGATATCTACTTTCAGCAGGAGACTCTGGTCTCGCCGATTCTGCTCTGGCGATAATTATTTCTTTGTTAATCGTTAATGCCTGTTCGGACAAATTAACAACTGGTAATGCTCGCGAAGTTGTACTAATTACACACCTTGGGATGCAATATTCTCTACCTTCTTCGCCTCGTACGCTCAGCTCTACGTATAAATCACCAGAGTAATTATTTGGTACCGCTACCTTGATATTCGCTCCATGATGCGGTGGGATGATCGTCTCCTCCGCCGCCCTCAGTACCATTTTCCGGGGTGGCAACTGCTCTACTTCCGGCAGTGCGGCCAGAGATGCATCGAACAACCGCAGGTTACCGTCTCTCTGGACCGTGGTGATGCCGGGTAGACTCAAAAATGGCTGCCCCAGGATGAGCGGTACTTTCCGAATCTCGTCCGGAACGACGAGTACATCGACCAACCCCTCTGCCAAGTCGACCTTCATATTCGCCTTCGTAGTACCATACGGACGAACCTTTCCGCCACCGTACCCTCGAAGAACCACATTCGTTGGTTGCAGATGCAACTGCAACTTGTCCGACTCGCTTTTTTTTAGAGTGACACATTCACTCCCACCGTCGATGTACGCTCGTAGAGGAGTATCATTCAAGACCGCATCGTGCAGTCGTATATCTCCACTCCTTCGTGCAGTGCCGATACTACGCACATTTTTAACGTTTTCCTCCTTCACTTTCGGACAATTCCGTGCCAGACGTCCCAACTCGTTGCAGCGAAAACACCGCAGAACTGCAAGTTTGTTCGGAGGACCTCCCGCCGATTCACTTGACCCTCGTTTTTCTTTTTGGTCGTCTCGTGGAACCCACTTGGGCCTCCACTTTTTATGACCATTTGAATCTGGTCGTGCACAGTCGTTGTCCTTTCTACCACTACCGACGTCAGCACACTTCTCCGTTGCAGTATCTGTTTTATTTAAAAAGATACGCAGTGCCTCGGGTGTCTGGAAATCATTTTGTTTGATAGTATTTCTCAAGGATTGATGCGAGATTCCTTGTGCAATACAATCTGCAGCGTCCTTTCCTTCAAAACCACAAGCTCTCACGAGTGCCGCTTTCTCGAAAAAGTATTTCATCATACTTTCATTTTTCGTCTTCACGATACTTGGAGTTTTACTTGCACAACTCTTTGAGTTTTTTTACAACGTTAGTCTCCGTTATATTCGCGTTCCCCATGAAAATCCTGAATGTGCTCTCTCCCCTTTTGCGTCTGCAAACGACTTTACCTACCGCTGTACCGCATTTGCCTTGGACACGGGGAAACTGCAGAAAACCCGTGTCGGTACAGTCGGCCCCTGTTCTTCTGGTTTCGTGGCGCATGCGCAGAAGTAGCACTTCAGCGCAGGCACCACGGCCCCAGAAGGACTGGCCTCCCGCTCACCGATCGATATGCCAGCCGGTGCACGGCTAAGCGGTCACCCATCCAAGTACTGGCCGCAAGAAATGCTGCTTAACTTGTGGGACCGCCGAAGCCGTACACCGACCGCACACCTATCGGTGTCGGTCATTTTTCGTCTTCACCCGTGCTAACATTAAAGTGAGCTTTTCCGGCAGTAATGCGTGATCCGTAAATGCCTCACATAATTTCTCCTTCCACTCGGTCCAATTAAAGTCGACGGATGTTGACCCGTCGTACCACGTTTTAGCCACGCCCCGTAGGTTTTCCAGTGCGAAGCTACTCACAGCGATGTCATCCCACTCGTGGATCTTTTTAAGTTCTTCGACTTTCTGAATCCACACTTCAACCGTCTGATTCTTTTGGCTCGGGTCAAACAATGGTATTGACCGTTTGCCCTCCGCTATCTTCCGTGGCCCTTGCTTTACTGCGACGACCGTCACAGTTTCCATTAATTTTTGGAAGGCTCCCTGCCAGTCCGAAGAACGATTATCATTAGGCGTGCACCGATCTATCGGCAAACGCCGCCGATCGTGCCTGCCCCGAGATCGCTCATGAGATCGTTCACGCCGCCTTCTGAATGACCCCTCTCTTTCTCCGCGATGTCTAGCGCGCGATCGCGGAGCTGGAGTATATCGGGAAGTCGTCCCGCGAGAATGAGATCTTGTTCGAGATCGAGATCTGCCATTCGAACGACCCATTGTAAATAATTTCCCCTCGCTCACAATAACCGGTACAACTTAACACCGTGTTCACCGAATCACACACAGTACACTTGTCACACTGTTACGCGAAATGAACGAAAGATAAAACAAATTCTTTATCCCACTTCTGAACTGTAAGAAACGCCGTATTTAAGCGGTTAAAAGAAGTATTATATATTTTGTAATTAGTACAGAAACGCGTGACGCCGTGTACAAAAGAATATAAGTTGATTCGAATAGAAGAAATTGACGATGCTGTGCGTTTGAAGATCTCGAGAGAAGTGATCGTCGCCTCGTCGGTCGAGACGTCGATGCCCTTAGCGAGACGCAGAGCTGAAACAGCCCTTTGTACTGCTCTCTCTAGCAGCTATCGCCTTGCATAAACAAACGGGGTGGCCAGAACCCAAGCTGAGACGTTTGTGTGCACGTCCCCATCGATGACGTGAGCGCCGAAAGAAACCGTCGCTTTCATTATTAAATTCGAAAAAATCTCTTTTTCTCTCTCTATCTCTCACACTCTCTCTCTCTCTCTCTCTCTCTCTCTCTCTCTCTCTCTCTCTCTCTCTCTCTCTCTCTCTCTCTTTCTCTTTCTCTTTCTCGCTTCACGACATCTTGACGAGAAAACACTTTCGGACCTGTATGCGCCTGCGCGCCCGGGCGCAACGAGCGATGGTGGGGGGGGGGGGCGAGTTTGCGAGCAAGGTCGGACGACATAAAGAACATGAAAATGTAGATAATTTCGCGACGTTATTTTTTTTACGCGCGTGTGTGTGCGCGCGTAGTCAAATTTTTCAGTGAACTATCGAGTGGCACGGGGGGCTGGGAGTTTGCGTTGTCGAGCGTGGTCGATGGGAAAAATAAACGTAAAAATGTAGACAAGTTCGCGACGTTATTTTTTTTCAGATTCGAAAAAAATCTTTGATGATTTATAATTCCGCGGCTTGTCGGACGAAACAATAAACGTAAAAATATAGACAAGTTCGCGACGTTATTTTTTTTTGGATTCGAAAAAAATCTCCTTTGATAATTTAATAAACCAACGAGCGGCGGGAGAGGGGGGGGCGAGTTGTCGAGGTCGGTCGGAAGAAAAATTGACCATAAAAATGTAGATAAATTCGTGGCGTTATTTTTTTTGGATTCGAAAAAAATCTTTGATAATTTAATAAACCATCGAGCGGCGGGGGGCGACTTTTCAAGGAAGGTCGGACGAAACAAACAATATAAGAATGTAGATAAGTTTACGTTAAATTTCCTTAAATTTTGAAAAAAATCTTCGTCATGTATCTAATAAACGAGGGGTGGAAATGTCGGAAGAGATTGGACGAACAAAATTAACATAAAAATTTTCGTTTGACCCCCCTCGAAAACTCGGGCGCTCTGTCTGACCCCTCTGGAAACATGTGTGTGTCACCCTTACATCCTAATAATTAATAATTTGATATTATAATATGATTACTTACCTCTCTTTTCTTTCTTTGCCGACATTTTCCCTGTTTTCTTCTTTTTTGTTTTACACAATGTTCTTCCCCGCTCTGGCTTCTCCGACGTCTTGCGAAACAATGGCGGGTCTTCGGCGCAAGTCGGGTGCCTAACCCCTACTCGGTCCTGAGGGTATATCGACATCAGTATACCCCCACGACCGAACGCTGGGATCTACGAGTCGATTGGTCTAGAAGAAAGTAGTGCGTCTTGGCCAATCAGGCGCGGACCTGCTGCGGAGGCTCGGTTGATCACATTGTTGGCGCGAAAAAGACTTTATAGAAATTTTTCTCTTTCCGTTTTGGAAATGAATCAATTATAAGTTGCCTCATGAATTTATCAATGTTCAAATAACAATTGAACTGATTGAAAAATCCAAAACTATCGAGTACACGATGCTCATGCCAGAAGAATGTGCACGTTGGCTTACACGTGCATGCATGGTGTCGTGCGTGTATGTGTGTGCGCGCGCGTTCGTGTGTGAGAGAGATAACCAAAGAAGAAGCTGAGCAACAATTTTTCTGCTACGCTTCCGGTGGCTGGTACCGACCACGTTTGTTTCACGAAAGAATTTCGTTGCAAACGTTTTCTGTCGAGTTGCGATTGACAATTGTCATTCGGTGATGTGAGGATGGGTTCCCGTCGGAACAGATCCAGGAAGCTGTCGAAAAATTGTTATCGTCGTCAACGGTATTTAACATTTATTATACTTCATTCGTCCTGTGTTACATATATCTGTTCTTTGGTTGCAATGAACACGCATGACACATATGAGAAACTTTAACCATTGATCGGTCCAGGTTATCGAAGGGGCCAAATCAATTTTACAATGGTAAGGAAAAGTCAGTCTTGAATGTGGCCATTCGGTTGCATTTGGTCCCATGTGATAGAATCATGACGCAGCATCGAGCGGTTAAGGAATTTCTTATCGCTGCGTCATGATTCTATCGCATTCGGTCGAACCGCTCGATGGCCACATTCAAGACTGAGACTTTTCATTTCAATTGTAGAATAAATTTTGGCCCTTCGACATCCTAAATTGATCATAATAGAAATTTTATGTACACCGTAGGTATTCAATATACTTCAGAATCAAATAAGTTGAGTTTAACATCTGCGTATGCGCCTTTGTCGCAGGCAAAGTACAGAATTCAAAACATATGAGGAAATTTCTTATCGCTGCGTCATGATTCTATCACATGCGACCGAATGTGATAGAATCATGAGGCAGCGATGAGAAATTTCCTCATGTATTTTGAATTCTGTACTTCGCTTGCGACGAACACACATACGCAGATGTTCAACTTAATTCATTTGATTCCGAAGTATATTGAATACCTACGGTGTACATAAAATTTCTATTATGATGATCAATTAAGATTATCGAAGGGCACAAATCAATTCTACAGATGAAAGAAAAAGTCAGTCTTGAATGTGGCCATTCTCGCTATGATTTTAAAAATTGTTGTTTTACGTGTCGCTCTCTCTGTCTTTTCTTATGTTTATTTCTGTATTTCTCCCTATGCTTCTGTATTTGTTTATTTTCTATTGTAAGATTCGGACTTAATATTTGAGGTTTTAATGTTTTCTATATATTCTCGACTTACGTTCACCAGGATAAATTGTTCAGTTCAAAGTTACTTATTTCATTAACTTTGAAAACGGTCTTTCGTACACAATAATATTTCCATTTATTCGTTCATTTCACTCATGCTTATTCCAGTTTTATTTCCAAATTTCTCTCACGCGCATACCCTCAGTATCACACTTTTGTTCAGTTGCAAATTTCACTTGAGCTCCGCGATTCGATATGATTTTTGGGCCCGAGCATCGTTTCTGTCACCATATTATAGTGGCAATTTTTTACACACACACACACACACTCACACACACACACACACACACACACACACACACACACACACACACACACACACACACACACACACACACACACACACACACACACACACACACACACACACACACACACACACACACACACACACACACACACACACACACACACACACACACACACACACACACACACACACACACACACACACACACACACACACACACACACACACACGCACGCACGCACGCACGCACGCACGCACGCACGCACGCACGCACGCACGCACGCACGCACGCGTACGTACTTTGGTTTGTAAATGGCCATTTTTTGCCTTTTTTCCGTCTTCGTTGAACCGGTTGCAAGGCTTCTAGCAATTTTTTTCGTCAATTTTGTTTCGGATATCCTTGAAACGGTAACCAATAGCTTCAATTTCATTTTTTTAGAAAACTTCGTGCGATTTTTTTTTGAGGGAGTTATGATAGGTTCAACCCTTCGACTGCACACTTCCGCCACCGATCTATAACTGCATGCAGGGTCAAAACGACCCAACGCGATTTTCAAACCATTGTATCTCGGTGAATATGCATTTTTTCGTTTTTGTGGTAGAGTCATTTTTTGCAGTAAATTATGTACACTTTATGGTCCAAAACTTGATTTTAGCCGAAACCGAAAATTAAATTCGCCAAAACATTCGTCCAAAGTGGAGCATATGTTGAAAAATGCACGTTTACACGAAAAAAAATGGTGTGCGTGGAAACCACGCGCGACCGAAGTGAAACTTCGCGCCTGTTAGTAGTGTACATAATTCCCCATATTTTATGAGTATAGGATGCAGGTATGATCTTAAATGAATTAGAAAAAGACAATTTAGGATTCATTTTTGTGGATATATATTTTACATGAATTGGTGATTACATTGAAAAATATATGGAAATGACATTAATCCATGATTGATTAGAGAATTCTTGCATTTACAACTCTCGAAGATTTAGTATTGATCATTGAGTTCCGCATTTCGAATATGACTTATACAAAATTTGTGATTATATTTAAAAATAATTCTCGTGATTTATGGAAATTCTACCCTGATTTTTATGATTCGATTTCCATGTCTCCATTCTAACTATCGGGCTCTATCATTGTCACAATTGGTTTGTGATAACTAAAATAGGACACAAATGTCTGTGACTTGATATTCGTCAAATGCTTGCTGAATACAGCATCAATCGTTGTACCCGACCTGGTTGTTGGAGTACTAACACTACTATTGATTTTCAAATTCAATTCTCCTTCCAAAAAGTCGATGAGAGGTTGACTCTCTAACTTGGCAAAGTTGACATTGAAGTCTCCGCTTATTATCATGGGTAAACTCCCCCAGTCCTTTTTCAGCAATGCTGCACTAGCAGGTGTGTATTTTTCTTCAAATCTCGTCAGCACCTATACCCAAATCACTGTTACATAAGAATGTTTTATATTGAATGAACTTTTTTATACAATAATTAAAAGTGCAATGTAAGAAATTTGCTTATTTTATATTTTTCCTTAATTCTAACTAACTTACAGTACAAAAATAATAGTTACATTTTTATGGCGTTCATTCTTTTTTTTTATATCGCACTTTAGTTTTTCTTACAATCACGTAACCTTTCAATCTTGCTCCAAAGTTCCGCCAGAGCCCGGATGATAGTCATCGTAAAAGCAAGGAAAACAAAACGTTTTACTAAAGTGCAATAAAAAAGAATGAACGCCATAAATTTAACTATTATTTTTGTACTGTAAGTTAGTTAGAATTAAGGAAAAATATAAAATAAGCAAATTTCTTACATTACACTCTTTATTTTTTTATACAAAAATTCATTCAGTATAAACATTCTCATGTAAGAGTGATTTGGGGGTATAGGCGCTGAAAAAGATTTGAAGGAAAAAAAATGTCATCTGTTTGGGGCTTGCACCCGCGATCTCATGAATACCTGTCTAGCACGCTATCCACCGACCCGCGATCGCCGTTTGAAAGTGCCATAACTTCAGCGGATATCCGTCGCTCTCCTTGTCAGTCGGACTCAATCTTTACTTGTCAATGATCTCTTGTTTTATTGCAGTATTCTTTAGTTTGTGTTATTGAAACAGAAAAGTTATAGTGTTCAATTGTATTCTCAATGATAAATATTTATTGTGTATTTTAAGTACATTCATATTGACTATCCATCGAAAATGAAAAGTTCTAATCTAGTACAAATATGTGGAATTGGATATAATAAATATCTATGTAATAAATACATAAATATTGTTTTATTTCCAAAATAAATCAAGTACCCTGTAACATGTCGTACTTATGCCATCGAGGTTGATTCGTGACGTCACTGGGCGCTAGTGTGAGAGAGAGAAAGAGCTATCTCTCTCACACACACACTAGTGTGCGACTAGTGTGCGAGTGAGACAGAGTATGCTCAGCAGAGCCACCCGTTTGCCCCCCTGTTTATTTTTTTTTTTGCCTGGGTTGGCTCGTCCACATCTAGGGACCTGTGCCACTCTCTTCTGCCCCCCCCCCCCCCGCCCCCTGTTTATGCCTACTGCCAGATACTAACGCGTCATGCCACCTCCCTCCATGCCTTGCCGCGTGCAAGCGGTGTCGCTGCCGGGTCCGACTCCCCAGTCTCGCCGTTCCCCCCACCACGTATCGGCCTATTCCCCTCACGGGATCTTAATTTTCGTAACGCTCTGAAAATCCCAGACCCTCGCTAAAGAAGTTTCACTTCAAAAAATCGTATTTTTTTTCATATCAATTAAAAAAAAACCCTTTGGGCCTTCTCAAGAGGAAGGTATGTAGTGTAACGTCTTTTTCCGGGACGAATACAAAACGTCTCCTCGGTCGGTAAATTTTGATGTTTGATAAAAAAAATATTTGGGCGCCAGCCACGCTTATAGCGTGACCCGACCGGGAAAGAAAAATGAATTTTCAAGGTGCTAATTGGAGAGACGTGTGGGGTTTGCCTGGCTAGACCGCAGCCATCACACGGGTAGAGGGGCGGTTCGGGAAAATGTGATTTTTGGCGGGGATTTGAGTGAGATCGGCACAAATGAAAATTATTTCACACACTCACGAATACTCTGAACTTTCAGGGAATTTTAACGGTGAATTTATTTTCACAAAAAAAAAATACAAAAATAAAATAATTCACCTTGCGATTTTCATGGACAACAAAGTACAATTTCCCTACTATTATCGCGCGCCACTACTCTGTCCGCAGCGCCGATACCCTATTCGAAACGTTCAAAAAAAAAAAAAAAACATACAAAAAAAAGACAAAGAACAAACTACTTCACGAACGCGGAACTAAAACGCGAATTGTTTCTTTCTCGAGGGACCCTACTCTCTTATGCTATCGAAAATATCGCACGCGCTTTACCAGTCACATACGACGTAACCCCGGCGATCGGATACAAAAAAAAACCAGAGAGAGACACGCACCAAAAACCAAAACGAAACTTGCGTGATCCGGTAATGGAAATTGCGAACCACGAAAAATAATGACCGAACGGCGTTGCCACGGGAAAGATCTTACCCTGATTTTCCAATGGGCTTCGTTGGCCTGGTTCCTGGGTTTATTTCCGGGACTCGTTGCTTTTAAACCGGATACTCTCGTACAAAACCAAAAACTGAGTCGCCGGGACTAACGATTCGCGAAGATCAAAAATTAACTTGCTGGGACCAACGATTCGCCAAGAACAAAAATCAACTTGTGGGGACCAACGATTCGCGAAGAATGCTCCGTAACGACTCCTCGCGTTACGCGGACCGGCTACTTGCCCCCCACTCTTTTTCTAAAATATTTTCGAAGCCCGGGAGCTGCTGTCGCCTACCGTTCAAAATTCGCATTTAATTACGCCCGTGATCTATTACTATATCGATCGACATCGATCGCCGTTGTGCTCATCCTCGATTATTCTGTGTTCGTCGGCGAATATTGGCAACTTCGAATCCTCGTTATGTGATTGGTCCTCGGAATAAACGGACTGGGAATCATGGCCATTGGTTGTCGCGTCAATTGTCTCCGTCTTCCTCGAGATTTCGTCGCCGTTACATAAAAAAAATATATAAAAAAATTATGAATAATATTTCTTAATATTCTCGTTGCCCTGACGAACGTGCTCGATATCGGCCGAGGGAGTCGGGGAAATAGCCAAAAAAAGCCGGATATTCAGAGGCATCATTGTAACGCTCAAAATAAGCGTTACAGTAGATACGAAAAAAAATAAAATGTTGACCAACCCCCCAAAAAACATTTATCCGAAGGTTTGAAAATAAGCATTTTCGGAGTAGTGAAAAATAAGAAAAAATAACTCCTATGTCTGATTAACCATGAAAAACATTAAGTTTCTTTCTCTTTTATAATATTAAATTATTTTGATTGACCGCAATCGATACATGAATAAATTCTGTAGAGGTTGCACAGTTGGAGCACTGGTTTTTCGTTTTATGATCGTCTGTATGACCACACAGACCGCATCTGACGCGTTTTTCGAACTTTGGCCTTGGATCTAAATCTTGCAGACGCTCTTTTTCTTCGTTTATAACCATTTTCATACTGGCTGCTATGACGGATCTTAAAGTGGAGTTCTGTTGCAACCTCCTTTGAAGAAAAGGCCGCAATAGACAATGAGCAATTTTTTGTTGGCATTGACGACAACTTTTCTTTATCCTTATTCTAATTCACTTTCGCACACGTATGCAAAATGCCGCTGCTTACAACTGCCTGGTCGGAAATGCAAAAAAAGAATCTCATAAAAAAAAGAATCGCATTCGCTTATATTATCGATGTAATCTTTATCTTTACTTGTTGGATCTTCATCTTTACTTATTTGGACATATGTTGACCGAAATCGTCGCCCTCGTCTGATTATTTGAGAGAAAAGCGCTCCGATTTGCGAATTTGTTGCTTATTCGACATCCTAAATTCATAATTTATTATAATAGAACAAAATAACACACATTCTATAACTTTTACTATCATACCACACTTACTTTTTGAGATTCCGAACAAAATTTCACAGAAAAAATCAATCGAATTTCCAACGCAAAACTGCACACATGGGGTCAAAACGACCCAACGTGAATTTTGGGCGGCTGCCTTAGGTATACTGATAAGGTCTGGGGAAGGGCCATATCATCCGGCTATAGAGTAAGGGTGGGGGCAAAATGTGACATCGAGATTTGGGCGATTAGACCCCCTCCCTCTGAGATACAATCGACGAAAGAAAACTTGGTGGGTCATAATGACCCCATATGCCGTCGAAGGGTTAACCTGAAAAGGACTATTTTCAAAAGAGGCAGCGCAACTAAAAAACTTTAAGGTTGAAATAAAATTGTCAAGAGGGAAAAACGCTGCGGTCAACTATGTTGAATCGGCTGGAATCTTTTCAAAATTTTCCTTCGAAATTTTTTTTTCCCCATTTTGGGTCGAGCCTCTAATAATTTAAGTGGCTCACCCCGTAGAATATTGAGGTCGGGCTGAATTATCACAGGAGAAAATCTTTTTATTCCAACATTTTGAGCCTTTTGTAATGCCTTGCAACCAAAAAAAATTTGCAAAAATTTTTCTAAGGGAACAAAATCAAGCCTGATATGTCCTTTTCAAAATGCCGCTTTAGAAATTCGATTATCCTTATTTTTCACTAAGTTATCGAACTTTTCGTGCGGCTCGGAATTTCGTGAAGTGTACCCAAACTTTTGGCCGGGAGTGTATATATATATCTATACATGTAAGCAATGGGGTTGGCGACCGATAAAACCCTTGCAATGGTCGAATGGGTTTTTCTTATGAATTACGTCGAATTCGTTGAGTTTTTGCTCAGGTATAATAAAATCTGCATGTGCACTTTTCTTTGATTAGCTTCATTCTTTTTCGAGTAGTCGAGTGGGGACTCGTCTGGGTATATTAAGTTTTGAATTTTCGTGCTGGGAATGTGGGGGAGACGACTTGAATAATCGCGAGTCAGTTCGATCACGGAATTGTCGATTCGAGAGATGTCTGCTAGGATATCGGTGATTGAGTTTTTTACGTAATGTTGGTAATTACAATATTCGGATCTGTGTAGTTTGATTAAGTGATCAAGAGTTTATCATAATCGGTAAGATTACGTGTTGAAGTGTTTATAAATGTCTACTCCTAGGTATTTGACCACTGTTTGAAAGACTTTTGACGCTGGTGCTTGGTTGTGAGGTTTCGACAGCAAAATATTTTTATTGTGTTCTATTTTCTTGCGGAGAGGTATCTGTCGGATTCCCTAAATTGGAGCTGTCGATTTTTTTGTTCTACTTCGAGTTCAATTTGAAGTCCCCTCAGTTTATTATCAGTCGTGTATACTATGACGACATCCGCAAAAAGTATCGCCGTTTGGCCGCTATTGCCATGTATATAAGAAAGATTCATCATGTCGCTTGAGTAAGTCATTGAATAAAATCGGTGAATCAACCGTACCCTCTTGTAATCCTTCTGATTTTAAGTTTTCGAGATGATGTATCGTTTTCATTCGACGTAACAAACGTTTCATTTATAATCATGTACCGGGTTTAAAAAATACAGTCCTGCGGACGATGATTTTTTTTTAATTTTAAATAATAGGCCGTCAAGTCATATCGGATCAAAAGCTTTTTCAAGATCGAATAACGCAGCCCCTACTAGGTGGCAATTCATTGGGCTTTTATTCATACCAGCAAGTACTTTATGAATATTGAAAGGTGGTTGACAGCATTAATTTAAATCTGAATTGCGTGGCAGAAATTATTCGCCATTGCAAAACGTTAGGATTTTCGTGTTTTTCATTGCTTCATAAACTTTACTATTCGGTCATTGTGGTATTTGCTTTTTTTGAGTATCGGTAGCATTTTAACACGCTCCCACTTTTACTAGAAGTAATAATGATCGATCGAGTTATTTTAAATTATAGTGTAGGCTTTAGTTAATTTCAAGGGGAGGTATTTCGAGGATCTAATTCACACCGTATGAGCATTTACCTGGAAGACGATAGGATATTTCCGATACAGAATAGATTGCAGTAAGGTGAGAGTGCTTTTTCAGTAGGTGAGAGTGATTATAAACGAGTCGGTCTTGTATGGCTCTATAAGTTTCACCGACTAAGTTTTTTTTACGATGAATCTGTATTCAGGTATGGAAGTTAATTGATGTCGTAAGAAGCTCCGATTGTTTTGAATTTGTCATTCGGTGAAGTAATGATGGAGGTGTCATTGATTACACGGGCTACAGCTAGTTCTCTGTAGCAAGACACGGTTATTATACTTGCTGTGCATATTGTCTAACTTGAGCTGGTGTTTTGGCCTATGTCATCGATTTAGCTTGGGGAAAAACGGTGGGGTTTTGCGATGATTAATTTCTTCCAGTTAATTTACCAAGTAGTTTTCCGTTGTGATTTTGAATCTGCTTTCAAGTGTGTTTCGTGTTATTTTAATCGTTGTTTCAAGTTTGTACCGGAAGTCTGGGGTTTTATTTTGAGTTGTCATATGATAGAACGTTGTTATATTGGACAATTTGAAGCACTGTGCTATGGATTGCGCGCAGTATAGTTTCCTTCAAATTCTAGATTTTCTCTCGATAACTTTTTTCCTAACATTTGATCAATATTGTTAGACTGTTTCGAAGTACATTAGCAGAAAAAACAACATGGAGCAGAACTTGTATTCGGTACGGAATCACAAACTTTTCCGTCAATCATTGTGCGCGAGATCTTGTAAGAAACGTTGATTCGTTTACCGTTATAAATCGTCTGAAAAGGCTGCACATTTTTTCTTGATCCTCGATATGGTCAACTTCTGCTCTTGTTGCAACAGAAGCTTCATGGAGAAATTGTATTTTTATCGGCATGAAAAATCTGGGAGGAGATAAAGGCCGTGGATTTTTCCACAAGACTTCTATTATTATCAGTTCCTTTTACAAAAACAAACCGCGAAAGTACTAGGGAAGTAACGAACATGTTGGCATCAGTTCAAGTTCCATCATCGTCGATAAACTTTTGTTTGAATGTACTCTGCCCTGAAATGCAATCAGAACCCCATTTACAGATTAATTGAAAATAGTATTTCTTATCCGACAGGAGAGTTTCGATAACGTCCGCTTGCACTAATTACAAACGTTCGACTATATGATCTAGTCATAATTGTAATTCAACTTCTGCACTCGATTCAAACAATAATGATTTGGTTATAGATAACATCTTTTTTGCTTCCTCACAGAGGATGCTTTGTTTTCGTGAAAAAAAAATTTCCGAGACGTTCAGAAAACGTGTTCAGAATGTCTTAAACCATCTAAAAAACACATTTACAAAAAATGTCTGGACGTATGTGTGCGTGTGTGTGTGTGTGTATGTGTGTGTGTATGTGTGTGTGTGTGTGTATTTTATTTTTTCCAAAAACCATTGTAAGTGCTCTAGCTACCATAATTTTTGAAATATCCGGCTGAAATTTAGTACGAAGTTGCACTATCATCGAAAGAGGTTTCGTATTGAATTTGGGCAAAATCCATCCAGACGTTCAGATTTTATGGGAATTATAGTTTTTCGAATTTGACACGAATTGCCTCATATATGTTGATTTCGACTTACATCACAATCACATAACGCTCTTAACGTCACAAATGTAATAAAAAGGGTAGAAAGTAGAACCTTGCACATGGCTTCCTGATCATTTTCACATTTGCCAAAGCTTCCCCTATGAGGAAGCCAAAATTGACCGACACATAGTTCCTTATAGAGGAATATTTGACAAATGTGTAAAATGATGAGGAAGCCATGTGCAAGGTTCTACTTTGCACCCTTTTTATCCTCTAGAACCCGATTGTAGGGAGGATACAAAATAGAATTTTTTCTAAGACTCACAGATCGTATGCCAATGTACTGGGATATAGATTAATTATTTTCGATCATAGGCGCAACAGCTTCATCGCCAGATAGAGTTTCTTCACAATTCTGTTCGGGATATTTCTTGTACCTCGTTGCTTCTAATGCGCTCCCTGCTGTCATATATTTTACAAACTTCGCTGCATTTACGTTTACTTTGGCCCGGAGACTCTTTTCTGTGACATAACCCAACTCTTCGGGGTTAAACTGTTATCGAATATCTTGAGTCCTTCTCCACTTTGTTCGGTCACTCAAATCTTGAAAAGAAGAACTCGACAAAGGGCGACCAGTGCTTCCTGTCAAGGACCTGGTTTCTGTTAAAGATCTTGACTCGAATTCGTCTTAACGCGCACTGCCCTGGTTATCGTCATTTTATTAGCGAAGAGAACCTCACACTTAAGCCATTGATCGATTTTTTTCAAAACAATCCTCTCAGTCCTGTAAGCATCTTTCCATTTTTTTTATTTGAAATTAATTTTCTGAGTATTTTTTTACACTCCACAGATATAGTGTAGGGAATGCGAGTATTTCTGAAAACAAACGTTCTATAACGAGTGAGGGGGGGGGCGAGATTAATTGATTAAATTTATTATGCCATAGTTTCACTTTAGGCAATTATAGCGATACATGAGAGTAATCTTAAGTACAATGGAAAAACGTATGAAATAAGCTTCGACATGAAGAAAAAAATTCATAACAAGTAAAGTGTGATATAAGAACTGAGAATAACTTAAAACTAAATAAAACTAATAACAATGAGAACTAATATGTGATAGAGTATTAGTAACGATAAAGTAAATCTCTGAGTTACAATTAGATAACAATTTTTCGAAGATCCATACAATACGCAATAAAGTGAAGTAAAGTAACGGCAGTGAGGTAAAATAGCGACGAATCAGATGTTTTAGATTACTTACAGGTCATCAGAATGTTCCCTTTCAGTTTGTCGGAGATATAAACAAAGTCTCTGTTTGAATAGCGATAATCGTGAACAAGAGACCACTTCTGATGGCAGCGAGTTCCAGAAGTATGCTGCGGCCAAGTGGAAGGACTTTCGGTACGCTTCAGTCCTGTGGGTAGGGATCTCGAAGGCATGGGTGATGGCTAGGCGTGAAGAACGCCTGGTTGCCTCATTAGGTTTAGTGAAGATATCACAGATGTACGAAGGAGAAGAGTTATGGAAGGTTTTATAAGCTTCGATACCAAGAAAGTAGAGTCTCCTATTTCGGACCAGCAACCAACCTAGACGATGACGATAAGGTGTGATATGATCATCTCGCTTTAACCAAAAATGAATCGTATTCCACTGTTGATGAGTATTTGAAGTCGAGTATTCAGTTATTCAGTCAAATCATTGTATACAGTGCAGCAGTAATCGAGTATAGGCCAGATAAGAGTCGTGGCTAGTTTGCTTCGAAGTGCAACCGACAACATGTTCTTGTGATGCTTTAGTTTGAAAAGGGTGAAATGAACTTTTTTATTATGGCGGATACGTGGCTGTTCCAAGAGCAGTCTGAGCTGAAAATTGCACCTAGGTTACGTGTTTCGGTCACGAACGGTAGTGAACTGCCGTTTATTGATATGGTCGGTAGATCACTGTAATCAAATTTGCTCACGTTTGATTTGCTCCCAAAGATCAAAATTTTTGATTTAGAAATATTCAATGATAATCCGTTCATATGAGCAAATTGTGAAATAACATTAACATCATGGGCTATTAATTGTAAACCTTGATTGAGCTGACTCAGAGGACAACTAAGATAAATTTGGGTGTCGTCGGCGAAAATCATATGTTGCGAAAATCTTAACGAGGTACTGATATCATTCAGAAACATGGAAAATAGAAGGGGTCCTAGGACGGAACCTTGAGGAACACCTGTCGTAGTTGGTAACCAGTCAGAGCAGTTACCTTCAGGGTCAATTACGCTTTGAGTGCGCCCGGAAAGGTATGAGAATACCCATTTGAGCGCTTGATTTGAGAGGCCTATTTTCCTGTTTCGTGAGAAGACAAGTATGCGATACGGTGTCAAATGCCTTGCTGAAATCGAATAATACAAGAATAGTTATTTTTTCTCATCTATATTATGTTTGATATCATGACAAATACGTAGTAAAGCAGTTTGAGTAGAGAAACCTTTTCGATAGCCCGACTGCCAATCATCGATAATTTTATGAAATTCGAGATAATCAGCAATCTGGCGATGGATATTTCTTTCAAACATTTTCGAAATTTCGCACAGACTGGCAATTGGCCTCGTATCGGAGAGAGATTGAGGAAATTTGGTTTTGGAGAGTGGCCTGATGAAAGCACGCTTCCATTAGCGAGGAAAATAAGCAAGGTCAATACACTTATTGAAAATTTCGGTTAGGAGTTGACCAACCAATAAGTGTGCTTTAGAGATGGCGAAAAGCGGAAGACGATCAGGACCAGACGTGAAGGATGTTGGAGATGAAGCCGGTATGAGAGAAAGTACAGTGTTCAAAGAAATGGGCGAAAAGTTAAAGTGCGGTTCTGATAGGGGAATGGTGTCTATAATATGGGAAAGGTCGGTGATAGAACAGGGTGGAAAGCGATTGGAAATAGAGGCATAGTGCGAATTGAGTATGTTGGGTGGAAAGTAATTTGAGGGCGATGGAAGCGGTGAGTCGATAAGGCCAAGTTGCGCGAGTTCGCGCCATAGTTTCGAGGGATCCGTGATATTCAATAATTTGTTTAAATGGAATTGTTCTTTGGCTCGCCTTGAATCAATTGTTAGTTTGTTTCGGTGATGCCTGAAAATTTCAAGATCTAGTATGCTTCTAGATCTCCGAGCTATACTGTAGAGTCTGTGTTTTTGTCTGATTCTGTCTTTGATAGTATTGGTAAGCCAGGGTATTCTGTCTTTGATAGTATTGGCATGCAGGTGGATCTGTTATGCGAAATACACGTATTGGGACATGAACATTCAGTGATGCTGAGATAGCATCCGTGACTATGGCTATGGACACATCTAAGTCTGAACTATTATTACGAACACCAATGTGATCTGTATTTAATTTTGAAGCGATAGTGGTACGGTAACCGACTTCATCGAAGTTTTTGTACGATCGTCGGACGATAATGCGATCATTGAAAGAGGGAACATGATAAGATTACGTGAGCTTAATTAAGTCGTGACCGTTAATGAATGGCACATCAGATTTGATAAACGAGGTTACTTTGCACAAATTGTCAACGAGAAATACATCTAACCATGTATCTGAATGGTCGGTGTGGTGAGTAGGATCAGATGGGACAATGTGGAGAGAGAGGAGCGCAGCTACTTCTCTAAGGTGATTGGCCTCATAACAATTTGATAGCAGATTACAATTTAGATCACCTGTTAATAAAATATTTTTGTAATTGTGAGTGAAAGTCGATAGTAGTGCAGCAAAATCATTGAGGTTTTTGCCCTTGGGTCGTCTGTACATAATAGTAAGTAATAGCGGTTGCATGACTTTTCCACGAATGTCTAAAACTAAATATTCCGGTGAATTGGAAAAGTGGCCAAGAGATGTTGCTAACGTATGCGGCACGATGGGTTCGCGAATATAACAAGCAACGCCACCACCCTCCTTACCCTCCCTATCGATTCGTATTAAACAATAGCCTTTGATTCGTACTAAATCGTCCGATATGTGAGGGTGGAGCCACGTTTCTGAGATCGCAATGATGTGGTAATGGTTGGTGGCAATGAATGATTCGATCTGCTCAAAATGTCCAAGAAGCGAGCTAGCGTTGAAGTGAGCTATTTTTAAGCATTCTGTACTTGTCGGGGTTTTCGAAGGTCTAGGCTTGGCTCTAACATTTAAAAGTCATTTTATTTTTTCAAGGTCAGGTTCGGAAGTTATACTGATTGGAGGGTCACCATCAGTTTTGCGTACAAAAATCTGGCTATTCCTAGACCATACATACTTGTAGGATTTTTTTTTTGCGATTTCTTTGGCCTTGCGCAAAAGATTATACACAGGGGTCGGTAGCAGTTCGTTAATATAGACGCGACTAGTGTTTGAGCACGAAAATATCTCTCCAATAGTAAGTACACGTTTTTTCCGCATAACCTTGATTATATAGTCTCGCGTTTCGCGTGATTTCAATGCAACTATAACGGATCTTCTGATAGTTTCCTGTTGGTTGCTCGCAGTAGGTTCAGATAACTGAAAAGCGTTGGCACTAAATGCATTCGGACGACTTGGAATGTCCGATTTTCTGGCAATATCTCGAACCTCAAGGATATCGGCCATGAGTTCAGAAATGCCAAGAGAATTGATAATTGAACTAATATTTTCGACGGATCGGAGATTCCACCGAGTCCCGCAATCATTAACTCAGATGTAACGGGAGCCGAGGAAGAACGATCGTGATTTGAGTTTAGTAGCGAGCGAAGTTCAGCATTTTGTGCTTCAAGTGCGGTGATTCTAGCTGCATGTTCAGACACGACGTTCAGGAGTTCCGGTATGCGACTTAGCTTGTTTGTTTGATCTTCGTTTACAGCATTTTCATGAGCAACAAATGCACGAAATTTGTTATCTGAATCATTGAGCTTCGTCATAATGCTTTGGAATTTGTTATCCGATTCATTGAGTTTCATGAGAATATTCTGGAGTAACTGATCGGTGGATGAAGTGTCAGCCGGACTATAGAAAGTTGAGAATGGAGACAGAGGTGGAGGCATAGCTGATAAATTGATTTTACAGCACGAACTAGCAGTTTTGTATGATAGGTAGTGTTTTACGCAGCCTGGATGAAATGAGCGAGAACAAACAGGGCAGGTTGATCGTATACTTGCGACGCGAGACTTGCATTCGAAACATATCGGGTTCGACATTCAGTGTAATGTGAGCGACGAAGACAGTGAATATAAGTATAGCCCAATATGGAGTTCGACCATACTGACTGATCACGAGTGACTATAAAAGAATGGACCTGTCTTACCGACTGAGCTCGCGAGATGCCTACAAGTAAGTTATAAAGATAATCACGAGTGACTTTAAAGAAATGGATCTGTCTTACCGACTGAGCCCGCGGAATGCCTACAAGTGAGTTCGGTTGATTGCGGTACTATCGCTAGTGGCGGAGAGCTATGGTGCGGTAGTGGTCGAGTGTCCGGACAGCTAGATGTTACTGCGCCTGCGTGATGCTGAATGCTGTCAAGGCGACAAAATGCCGGTTGGAGCAGCACATGGGTTCGACACCGGCAGAATGTCGACGAGGAGATCAACCAGTGTCATCGATGTCGACAAATGTTGATTGGCTGTTGCGTGTGTGGTTCGACGATGATCCGCTGACGGGGAGTAGCACAGTGGCGCGAGAGTGGTTTTATGTGACGAAGTGCAGAATCCAATGAGGATCGATTATCCTATCGATTGCCCGATCGATGCGCATGCGCTTTGACGACGTTGTGATGCCGAGAGAGACGCAGCAAAAGTGATGTTAGCTTTCCGTGAATTTTTGATGAGGAAAATCGAAATACTAACACCCAGAATCACCCGATAATTGATTTCTCAATGTGTTAGCATTTTTTTGCTTGCTGATACCTGCAACAAAATGTGCCCGCAGGCAAGATGCAGCAGAAGATAATTCTCAAACGAGGAGCAGCGAACGAAAGTGACAGACGTTACTTACAGAAAGAGAGAGAGAGAGAGCGAGAGAGTGAGAGCGAGAGAGCGAGAGACTAAGAGACCGAGAGACTAAGAGAGCGAGAGACCGAGAGCGAGAGAGAGTTAGAGAGAGTGAGGGAGTAAGAGAGTGAAAGAGTGCAAAAGTGCAAGAGTAAAGGAGTGCGAAAGTGAGGAGAGAGTGAGAGTGAGAAAGTAACTGAGAGAAAGAGTCACAGAGTGAGTGAGAGTGAGAGAGTGAGAGCGAGAGAGTGAAAGAGCGAGAGAGCAAGAGACTGAGGGAGCGAGAGACTGAGAGAGCGAGAGAGCGAGAGACCGAGAGCGAGAGAGAGTTAGAGAGAGTAAGGGAGTAAGAGAGTTAAAGAGTGCAAAAGTGCAAGAGGGCGAGAGTAAAGGAGTGCGAAAGTGAGAAGTGAGTGAGGGTGAGAAAGTAACTGAGAGATAGAGTCAGAGAGCGAGTGAGAGTGAGAGAGTGAGAGCGAGAGACTGAGAGAGCGAGAGAGTGAGAGACTGAGAGAGTGGGAGACTGAGAGAGCGAGAGAGCGAGAGACTGAGAGAGCGAGAGAGCGAGAGACTGAGAGAGCGGGAGACTGAGAGAGCGAGAGACTGAGAGAGCGAGAGAGCGAGAGACTGAGAGATTAATTGATTGATTGATTATTTTGTTTATGCCCTAGTGGTACTATTGGGCAATAATGGTAGTACAAAGGAATATAAAAAATAACAAAAATAGATATACCGTCGAGGCGGGCTATTCTGGGACAAAATCGGTACTTTTTTTCTTACGTGCTTCGTCTAAAATCCAAATTTGAGCCAAAAATTATTTCAAGGCCTCAGGCACTTTAAGGACATCCTTCCGAAGGTGTGCAATAGGTTTCATTAAAAAAAAAAAAAAAAATAGCGAAGTTACATCGACTTTAAGTTTGTACCATAATAGCCCGGCAGGTCGGGCTATTATGGTACAAGTTTTGTAGTCGTTAATAAAAATTAGTAAACCATTTTTTTTCTGTCATGTATCATATGGATATGTTTATGTAGATATTCTAGAGTAAATTTAAACGAAAATCATCGAAAAATATTGATTTTTGTGAGAATGGTGTATAAAAGAAGAAAGAAAAATACGGTAATTTTTCGAAATTCAGTTTAATGCCAGAAAAACAAATCTTGGGGAACTTTTTCGAAATACTTAATTAAGATTATGTCGTCAATGAAACGTTGATAATATAAAACCCTTTTCCCCTCCTTTTTGGAGCCTCAATCACGTTGAATATGGCATCCAGGGGAATCAATTGTTCGTCTGCAAGTTCCGGCCACCTCCACGCTTTTTTCGTTGGCTCCATAAGGGAGATAACAGCCCCATCCGAGCTAACTGAAAGGAGTTGACCGGGTCAACGTTTTCCGTCGAATGATGCAATAACGTAATCATCCTTCGAATAAAAATGACGAGCTTCGTGGAGGCTTTTCTCTCCGCTTTCTGCGGAGCTAGATTCGATGTCTTCTCCATCATCCCCGGACGAGGAAGAGCAGGCGATACGCTTCTTGCCATTTTTTTTTGCGATTTCCGCGGTTTTGACGATCTGGTCGCGATTTTCTTTCGACTCGGTACTGCTCCGATATCTCGAGCCAGGATACTTTGCCCTGGAGGAACGGTCAATTTCCTTTTCCGTCTAACTCCGATAGGGTTGATATTTTTCCGAATTTCCCGGACTCTTTCCAGAAACGACTCACCAACAAGATCCTTATCAGGCGTCGACGTTGGAGTAACCTTGGCTATCACAGGCTCCCGATTGAATGGGTATATCCCCGCTTTTCGAAAACCAGCTTTTATATTTTTTTCAATTGTCGGTTCGAGACTTTCCAGACACACCTTCAGCAGCCAAGCGATCTTGTCTTTGGGAACGACAGCGAAGGGTCTTCCATAATCACTTTCCTTAAATTCGAGCAACGTTTTTCGCCACGCATTTTTTAACGGGCGAAAAAACGCGACGTCTAACGGCTGTGTTATGTGGGTAGAATTCGGCGAAAGACATATAAACCGAATGTTCTCTTTTTCGCAGACCTTCAAAACATTGATGTTTAAATGACTCGTCAAATTGTCTCCGATAACAACTTTCGGTCCACCGCGTTTTTTGAGGATAGGAAGTAGGTGAAGCAAAAACCAGTCCTCGAAGGTGCATGCGTCGAACCACCCGTGGCTGGTTCGGTTATACCGTGCCCCCGTTGGTCCGTCCGCAGTCCATGTGTCCCAAAGATGTTCTGATCTAAACACGATGTACGGTGGAATTTGCTCTCCAGCAGCCGTTGCGCAAAACATAATACTCGT
The DNA here is from genome assembly GCA_963662125.1 of Diplazon laetatorius. Taxonomy (NCBI): domain Eukaryota; kingdom Metazoa; phylum Arthropoda; class Insecta; order Hymenoptera; family Ichneumonidae; genus Diplazon; species Diplazon laetatorius. The sequence continues at coordinate 7,706,318 of OY759165.1, read as the reverse complement.
GCTCGATTTCGTGGAATTCATAATAACTTCCGGATATTTCGTTCCCCTTTTACAAATAATTTTTTTCTTTCCCGGATCGTCGCAGATATTCGTTTCATCGTAGTTAACGATATTTTCTGGCGGAACACCGGCAATTGCCACTTCCAAATTATTCATGTAGCGTGTGATAACACTCTCATCGACGGAAGCCCGAGCAAGTGAAATGTTCCCTGCGAACCTGCAAATATATCAATTGTGGCCAATCCCACGCTATCCCACTGTGTTCTCGAAAAAATACGTATTCATTCGAAGACAAAATCACAAATTACCGATGAGATAGACATGGATGTCGAGCCATGAATCCGTTGACCCAGTCTTTTCCGGGTACGTTGTTCCGGAACGAAGGAACACGGCGTTGCTGATTTCGCAAATAAGAACCAATGATCATCTTTAGGTCCGGTTTTGTCACAGGAAAACCGTAGTCGCATAGCTGAATGATATGTGCCTCAAACATGCTTTCTTCTTCAGAAGAAAAAATGGTAGGGTGACCAGGTCTGGCATCCGACGAAGCGTGAATATATTTTGACGCAGTTGTCTTCGAAATCTTGAGATACGAAGCCATTTCTCGGATAGTCATTTCCTTTTTTTTCACGGATTCAACGGCATCTGCTACCTCTGCAGGTTTTGTCTTCATATACGCAATCGTCGTCGGTGCCGTGGTCCTCTGGTACTTCCATACCATCTTCAAATATTTAAATAAATTGTTATTATATTAATAAGAATATTTCCAATTTATTTTTAGACGGATGACTCAAGAACTTCGTGAAATAAACGATTAAAATGTCAAAATGTGAATAAGCTCTCTGTTTTGAGGCTAGAATGCTACGCTGCGAAATTCATATTTACGTATCTCTTACACTGTAGCACCAAAAGGAAACTTTCATATATGAAAACGAACCGTAAAAATCCACTCTATTTAATGCCACATGAGTTTTTTTTAAATATTTACTTTTAATTTTGTACCATAGTAGCCCGCCAAATCATGGTTTTTTAGTTTTCTACATTTTTCTCCAAGAATACTGGTTAAAAAATTACGCCACTGCACGTACATGATCACAACTGATTTGTCTACACTTACCTTGGATATTTTGCATATAGCGTTGACTGATGACCCGGTCGAGCCGGATTTTTGGAGCACCTGAATTTCGCGACCCGTTTTTCGGTTCGTTTGCGATTTTTTTTCTCCGTTCCCCTTGGATACATCATAACAACGGTTTCTACCATCTCTTAGCAACACTTCAAGCTACACTTTGGCCCACCGGCGAGTTGAATCGTTCTATCATTACGATTCTAGACATAAAAATCTAGCGTGTATCATATTAGCCCGCCGTGTCCCAGAATAGCCCGCCTCGACGGTAACCAAAATAATAACAAAGATAAAAGTATTAAAAAATTAACAAAAATAAAAATAATGGTAGTACAAAGGAATATAAAAAATAACAATAATAGATATAACCAAAATAATAACAAAGATAAAAATATTAAAGAATTAACAAAAATAAAAATAAAACTATGTGAGTAGAATTAACATAATAATAAAAATTAAATAAAAGAAATTAAATAAAATGAAAATTAAATATTGTATAAAGTAATATTAAGTAAGAATAATTAACAGTATGAATCGGAATTGATAACAGATAACGTAGCTTCAAATAAAAAACGAAGGAAACTAAAGCTAAGGATATGTATAAGAGAATGAGTACAAATCGAGTATGATACCATGTGTATGCTGCAGATGTGTAGGAGTTGAATGAAGAACTATTCATGTTCATGTTCATTTGCTACCAGGTAAGTTTTAAGATTGCGTTTGAACTCGGTGATCGACACGGCAGACACAATTCTTGACGGTAGTGAGTTCCAAAGGTATGCCCCAGCAACATGGAAAGACCTACGGTAAGCTTTGGTTCTCTGATTGGGGATAGAGAAAGCATGCGGATTATTATGCCTAAGAGAAAGTTTGTTCAAGATATTCGGCCTGGAGAAAAACTCCGAGATATAAGTCGGAGAGATGTTACGCGAGATTTTGTACTCCTCGATCGCCAAAAAATATAACCGCCTAGTCCTGACCGACATCCAGCCAAGACGCTGCCGATAGGGAGTGATGTGTTCGTCACGTCTGAGGTTGAAGATGAACCGTATCCCACAGTTGATGAGTCTTTGCAGCTTGATGTTCAGTGTATCAGTTAAATCATTATAAACTAAGCAGCAGTAGTCCAGTAGAGGCCAGACTAAAGAAGAAACAAGTTTTACGCGTAGGTCGAAGGACGAAGAATTTTTATGGAATTTCAACTTGAATAACGTTAGATGTACTTTTTTGGTGATACTTGAAATGTGACTATCCCATGAGAGGTCTGAACTAAACATAACTCCTAAATTACGTGCTTCATTGACAAACGGGATCGATTTTCCATTAATTGAAATCGTGGACAGATGTTCGAAGTTTACTTGAGTTACGTTGGATTTGCTCCCGAGAATCAAAATTTTGGATTTAGATGTGTTCAGAGTTAGACCATTGGTATTAGCGAATGCAGCAAGTATATTTACGTCGTAGGATATAAGTTGGAGTCCACGATTCAGTTGGCTAAGTGGACAGTTGAGATAAATTTTTGTATCGTCGGCAAATACCATATGGCGTGAGAAGCGAAGTGAGCAACCTATGTCATTTAAAAAGAGAGAGAAAAGTAGCGGACCTAACACTGAGCCTTGAGGAACTCCCATAGTGGTTGATAGCCATGTAGAACAGTTTTCCTCAGCGTCGATAACTGCTTGTGACCTACCAGTTAAGTATGAGAAAATCCACTTAAGAGAAAGATTTGAGAAGCCCAGTTTTTTAAGTTTAGAAAGCAGACAACTGTGGGATACGGTGTCAAAAGCTTTGCTAAAATCGAACAGTACAAGGATGGTGACTGTTCGATTTTCAATATTGCATTTGATATCTTGATAAATACGTAAAAGAGCACTTTGAGTCGAAAACCCTTTGCGATATCCAGACTGGTATCGATCGAGGATGTTATTTGCCTCTAGAAATTCTGTGATTTGCTTGTGAACTATTTTCTCGAATATTTTTGATGATTCACAGAGGTTGGCTATTGGTCTGGTGTCAGAGGGAGTAGCCGGAGTTTTGATTTTCGAAAGAGGACGAATGATAGCTCTTTTCCACTCTGTTGGGAAGTGTCCAAGGTCAAGAGATTTGTTGTAGAGTCCAGTGAGTAATTGTGCTATGAGAGGTTGTCCATTGGTTAAAGCAAAAAGGGGTATGTGGTCAGGGCCTGATGAAAAGGAGTTTGATGATACGCTTGAGATAAGGGAAAGTACAGGGTGGAAAGAAATTAATGGTCATCCTTCTACCAGGTGAATCTTCGGGTCATGTTTGGCGAAGATCTACAAAAATATCGTGCCGCAAAATTGATTTGACCTTGGCAGCCAAGGTCAAATTTTTTTATTGTCTCAAAAAATCTGGCTTGTCAAAAGGAACGAAAGTCTCAATGGGGCCATAGGTCAAAAACGCGATCTTCTATGTGAAAAAGCAGTTGAAAGACGAAAAAAAATCGGAAATTTTTTTTTTCTCGCAATATTGCTTAATCGGACTCACTAATAATCATATAACCATAAAAGAAGCCTTTTATCGCTGAGCCGGAAACTTCTATTGAAATAAATCACGAAAAGTCACCGTTGCCCGACTCTGACTGCGAGGAAGTGAATGGGCGCATGATGGGTAATTTTTTTCCTCGTTCCATCTTTCAAAGTCGTGTGTGTGTGTGTGTGTGTGTGTGTGTGTGTGTGTGTGTGTGTGTGTTTGTGTCGTGTGTGTGTTGGTGTGGGTGTGTGCGTGAGTGTGCTTGCTGCTTTCCGATCGTTTGGCCGAGTCGTTTTCTTACGCACGTTTGCTTAAATATTTTGACGAGGATGACGCCGACGTGGAACCCAAAGAATTGACCCGTTGGCTCTTATTGCCCTGAACATGCGAGCTTGAACTTCCGCTTCAACATGTCGTCCTCCATCACGTAGGCACGTCCGCAGCTTCTCCACCAAATTCGTTCTAACGCGGGCGAGGTCACGGTTTCTTGACAGCCTTGCTATGCCATCGTCTATCTTGCGTCGCAGATCAGCTACCGTCCTTATTGCCCTACCAGATCGGTAAACAATCGCCTTCAAAGCTCCCCAAAAGAAAAAATCTGAACACACAAACGCACCCCAACACACACACACACACACACACACACACACACGACTTTGAAAGATGGAACAAGAAAAAAAATTACCCATCATGCGCCCATTCACTTCCTCGCGGTCAGAGTCGGGCAACGGTGATTTTTCGTGATTTATTTCAATAGAAGTTTCCGGCTCAGCGATAAAAGGCTTCTTTTGTGGTTATATGATTATTAGTGAGTCCGATTAAGCAATATTGCAAGGAAAAAAAAATTTCCGATTTTTTGTCGTCTTTGAACTGCTTTTTCACATAGAAGATCGCGTTTTTGACCTATGGCTCCATTGAGACTTTTGTTCCTCTTGACAAGCCAGATTTTTTGAGACAATAAAAAAATTTGACCTTGACTGCCAAGGTCAAATCAATTTTGCAGCACGATATTTTTGTAGATCTTCGCCAAACATGACCTGAAGATTCACCTGGTAAAAGGATGACCATTAATTTCTTTCCACCCTGTACATCGTTTAATAGTACTGGAGAAAAGTTGAATTGGTTGTCGGTGGGAGGGACTAATTGCATGATATGCATGAATTCAGCAGTAGTGAAGGTCGGAGATCTATTCGATATGGAAGCATAGTAGCAATTGAGTTCATTCGGAGAGAAAAAATTTAGAGGGGATGGAAGAGGTGATTCGATAAGTCCAAGGTTTGTGAGTTCGCGCCAAAGCTTAGCAGGGTCAGTTATAGTGGATAACTTGGTCAAGTGGAACTGCTGTTTTGCACATCTCAGGTCTTTGGTGAGCTTATTTCTGAATAGTCTGTATATATGAAGATCAAGGATACTGTTCGACCTACGAGCAGTATTATAGAGTTTATTTTTTTGTTTGATACGATGTTTGAGGGAGTCGGAAAGCCAGGGTGATGGTGGTCGGGTAACGGTGAATGTATGTTGTGGGGCATGTGCATCTAGTGAGATACAGATGGCTCTTGACAAATTTGCTGCGAGCAAGTCTATGTCAGATTGGTTGTTGCACGCCTGGCTCTGAGCCTCAACGTTTAAGATGTTGATCGTCGATCTGAGTGTTGAGTAGTACCCTGGTTCGTTAAAAGACTTATGAGAGAGCGAGAGGGCGAAAGATCAAGAGACCGAGAGCGTTAGAGAGAGTGAGGGAGTAAGAGAGTGAAAAAGTGCAAGAGTTGCAACAGGGCGAGAGTAAAGGAGTGCGAAAGTGAGAAGTGAGTGAGAGTGAGAAAGTAACTGAGAAAAAGAGTCAGAGAATGAGTGAGAGTGAGAGAGTGAGATTGATTTGTCTGTATTTAGCATTCTCCGCTACAATATTGCCATTTACGCATGGCTGCGAATACATGTTACATCGGTTTGCTGTAGTCCTTAATACTGTTTACATTAATGTTGTTACGCTCTACTATCTAATGTCCCGCATTCGAGTGATGTACTTTGCTACTTTGCATTTAAATTCTTTCAAGTCTCTCGCATTCTTAACCTTATCCGGTGTTTCGTTGTATAGCTTAAAACCTTTATAGTACAAGTCTTTTTGCCCTTTTACGGTTCCTCTATAACTGATCTGAATATTGTTCGCTCTTCTAGTACGCATTCCGTGACTTTCACATACAAATTGCACTATTTTATTATTGCCATCTTTGGTTTTATCTTCTTCTATAAGTTTATAAATGAATATGAGTACGCTGTATTTTATTCGCTCCTCAATACTCATGAAACAAAGTGCTCATAGCATGTCTTTAATATTCGTTCTTCTGTTGCACTGCAGAATCACGCGCATTGCTCTGTTCTGCATTTTTTGTAGTTCGGACAGTTCCGTTTTGTTCATATTGAGTAAAACCGTACAACAATATTCCATATGTGGAGCTATGATCGTTTTGTATACCGTACATCTCGTTATGGGTGATAAAAAAGATCCTAGGCTGTTTAAAAAACTAATTTTTTCCCCACTTTTTGAACGATGTATTCCCGATGTGCCCTCAGATTCAGGTTACAATCTATCATCACCCCGAGATATTTTATAACTTTCACCTTCTCAATTTCTTCATCGTTTTGAGTTTTCACCTGAACGTTTTCACCTTTCTTGTCTCTTATACCCTTCAGGACCATAAATTTTGTTTTTTTCGCATTCATTTTCAGTTTATTCGCGAGAAAGTGAGAGCGAGAGAGCGAGATACTGAGGGAGCGAGAGAGCGAGAGACTGAGAGAGCGAGAAACTGAGAGAGTGAGAGACTGAGAGAGCGAGAGAGCGAGAGAGCGAGAGAGCGAGAGACTGAGAGAGCGAGAGACTGAGAGAGCGAGAGAGCGAGAGAGCGAGAGAGCGAGAGACCGAGAGCGAGAGAGCGAGAGACCGAGAGCGAGTTAGAGTTAGAGAGAGTGAGGGAGTAAGAGAGTGAAAGAGTGCAAGAGTGCGAGAGTAAAGGAGTGCGAAAGTGAGAAGTGAGTGAGAGTGAGAAAGTAACTGAGTGAAAGAGTCAGAGAGTGAGTGAGAGTGAGAGCGAGAGAGTGAGAGCGAGAGAGTGAGAGCGAGAGAGTGAGAGCGAGAGAGTGAGAGCGAGAGAGTGAGAGCGAGAGAGTGAGAGCGAGAGAGCGAGAGACTGATTGATTGATTGATTGATTGATAATGTTTATTATGCCCTAGTAGCTATCTACTGTGGGGCAAGGTACGAAAAAGAAATACAATACAATGGTATATACCGTGTTACAATATTGATACAATATGAGTAATTGCTTATATTATATGAAACGCTTATGCTAGATTATTGAGTAGTTATAGTGATACGAAAATTTAATTCAATTTTGGCCGATAAGAGTCTTGGCAACTGGAGTTCAATTAGTCTGCGTCAGATGCGGATTCCTCGGACTTGAGATATTCTATGATTCGTTCTTTGAAAAGCGGTAATGACGGAGCCGTAGTTATGTTAGGGGGTAATGAGTGCCAGAAGTACATCGCTGACAATCTGAAGGATTCCCGGTAGGTGACAGTGCGAAAATGAGGTATCTCGAATATGGTGGACGGAGTAATGTGTCTCGTTACACGTCGCCCGCGAGAGTTCGATCGCGAAAAAAGTTCGGTTAGATAGGACGGTGCATCAAGGTGAACAATACAGTAGGTGAGTAAACCGAGGAAATATAGCCTCCTGTTTTTCGTTGAGAGCCACCCGAGTCTTAATCTGTAAGGTGTGATGTGTTCGTCCCTGCGCAAATCGAATATAAATCTTATGCCTGAGTTCACTAGTCGCTGTAGCTTTTTATCGAGTTCGGCGGTGAGATCGTTGTAGGTCAAGCAACAGTAGTGATCTCACGTATGCATCGCTGCCGAGTATCATTATTTTCGACTTCGCGGAGTTGAGGGTTAGCCTGTTTCGTGTGGCGTAATCAAAAATTGCTCGTGCATCAAGGCTTATACGTTTTAGGCCTTCAAGTATTTTGTTGGGTTGGCATCTGAGATATATCTGGGTATCGTCGGCGAAAATCATGTGGTTGGAGTATCTGAGAGATAAGGCAATGTCGTTGATGAAGATCGAAAAAAGTAGAGGTCCGAGTACCGACCCTTGAGGTACGCCTGATGTCGTATGTAGCCATGATGAGTGGGTTCCGTCACTGTTGACAACAGCTTGGGACCTACCCGAGAGGTATGAATGGAACCATCTTAACGTGGGTTGTGATATACCGATTTTTTTAAGTTTTATCAGCAAGAGCTTGTGGCAAACAGTATCGAAGGCTTTACTGAAATCGAATAGTATGAGGATCGTTAATTCACGCTCATCGACTGCTCTACGCACGTCGTCGCCAATGCGGAGGAGTGCCGTTTGCGTGCTGAAATTTGTTCTATACCCTGATTGGCGAGAGTCGAGCACTGAGTTGGCATTTAAAAAATTTGTCAGCTGGGCAAGGACCAATCGTTCAAATACTTTCGAAGTTTCTGTGAGGTTCGCTATCGGTCTGGTGTCAGATGGAGATTGTGGTGTTCGAATTTTCGCGAGCGGTCGGATGTGTGCCTGTTTCCACAATGAGGGGTAGAGTGATTGTTCAATCGATGCGTTGAAGATCGTGGTTAGATGATCCACAATTTGTGGTAATGCCAGTTTGAGTACGTAAAGAACGATTCCGTCGGGTCCTGTGGAATGAGACTTCGTCGGCAGTGTTGTGATGAGATTTATGATGTTATCTGGTGTTATGGGCATTAGAGTGAAACGCTGTCTTTCGTTGTGGCTGGTTGCGAGTAGATCTTCAAGATCTGCGATTGTGCACGTTGGTCCATGGCAGGACGTTGTTGCAAAGCTGATGTTGAGTTCGTCCGGAGAAAAAAGGATGAGTGGAGATGCGTGTTGCTGTCGTACAAGTCCGAGAGCTGCAAGTTCTTTCCACATTTTTGATGGTTCGGTGAGTGTCGATAATCTGTCGAATTGATACTTTTGCTTCGCACATTTAATTGTTGCGGTCAGTTCGTTTCTATATTGCCTGTATATTTTAAAGTCAAGTAGATCTCGCGATCGTTTTGCCCGTGTGTGAAGTAAGCTGCGTCGACGAATTTTAGCTTTTAGGTCGTCTGAGATCCAGGGTGTCGGAGGTTTTCTTGCGGTGAATCTTTTCATTGGGGCATGCTTGTCGACCGTGGCGAAAATGGCTTCGGTAAAGGTCTTCCCGGGAAAAAATGGACATATATGATCATATATAATCATGTAAGATCTGTCATATATAATCATGAACGAAATTTGACCGTTTATAATCATACATAATCATATATAGTCATATGTGATCATATATGACTATATATGATTATATATGATTATATACGGTCAAATTTCGTTCAGGATTATATATGACAGATCATACATGATTATATATGATCATATATGGCTATATATGACTGAATATAATTATATCCGGTCAAATTTCGTTCATGATTATATATGACAGATCATACATGATCATACATGTTCATATATGTCCTCTTTCCCCGGGAGGAAAAAAAAATAGGCGACGCGGGGACTCGAACCATCGTTCTTGCGATTCCCAGTTCGGCGCGCTGCTCACTGCGCTACGCCGACTTTGGAAAGAATAAATACTATACATGGTCATATATCTAGATACATGGTCATATATCTACATACATGATCATACATGGGCATATATGGTTTACACCGAGAGAAATAAATACTATACATGGTCATATATCTACATACATGATCATATATGGATAACACCTCAAAAATATAAATATTATACATGGTCATGTATATACATACATGATCATTCATGGGCATATATGGTTCACACTGAGAAAGAATAAATACGATACATGGCCATATATCTACATATATGATCATTCATGATATCATGTTAGGACATATATGATTGTATATGATGTTATACATCAGTAAATATAATCATATATGATGTTATATATAATTATATATAATTATATATAATTTATATATAATTATATATAATTATATATGTCCATTTTTTCCCGGGTTAGTGTACAGATCGACGTTGACATTGTCTGCATTCGAATTGTCTATGCTGTTCGACTTAAATAGTAAATTGTTACGAAGAGTGTCGATGAATGCTGCGATGTTTATCGTGCTGTAGCTGCGCCTTGTCAGGATCCGCTCTTGGGGTCCGGATATGTCGAATTTATACACTAGGTTCAGTAAGTCGTGTCCTGCTATGAATGGTTCGTCGGTTTGCGAGAAAGCAACAATTTTGTGGCTACTGTTAACGATCATTACGTCTAGTACTGAGTCAGTGGTTGCAGTGTGGAACGTAGCATTCGATGGAACTAGATTTAAAGCTAGAGAGCATACTAGGTTTGTAAGGTATTGTGATTCATAGCAGTCGCGCGCGAGATTGCAGTTTAAATCACCGGTAACGATTATATTCTCATACGCATGAGAAAAACGATTAAAGGTGGAAACGAATTCATCAAACATTTGCCATTTGGGTCGGTGATATATTGAAGTAAATAATGGAGGTTGCGAGTTGCAGCCACGTACTTCAAGGATTATGAATTCCGGAGAGTTCGAGAACGGGTTTGGCGACAAAGCTAGACTGAGAGAGCGAGAGAGCGAGAGAGCGAGAGCGAGAGAGCGAGAGACCGAGAGAGTAGGAGGGCTAGGCCGCTTCCAGACTAAACGTTTTACCGGAAGAGTAATGACCTAGACACTGATGGTAAGTGGGAGACAGTCGGTAAGGTAGAGCGCTACCTTATCGGCTGCTAGATCGATCCGCTACTTTATCAGCCGCGAGATTCATAATTCCGAATCAATAATTCCGATCGATAATTATTTTTTTCCCCGCTGCGCATTTTTGGCGCATCGATCGCTATTTTTTTCGCCGCACTGGCATCCATGAGATATTCATAATTCCGGTCGATAGTTTTTTTTTCCCCGCCGCGCCATTTTGACGCATAGATCCTATCTCTTTCTTTCTCTCTCTCTCTCTCTCTCTCTCTCTCTCTTTCTCACCTCTTTCTCGCCGCACAGAATTTTCTCGCCGTCGCATGGCGCTTCAGTCACCCTCCCCATCTCTCTCTCTCTCTCTCTCTCTCTCTCTCTCTTTCTCTCTCTCTCTCTCTCTCTCTCTCTCTCTCTCTCTCTCTCTCTCTCTCCCTCTCTCTCTCTCAGACACACACACACACACACACACACACACACACACACACACACACACACACACACACACACACACACACACACACACACACACACACACACACACACACACACACACAACCACACACACACACACACACACACACACACACACACACACACACACACACACACACACACACACACACCTTTTTCTCGCCGCGCGGAATTTTTTCACCGTTGCGTGACGCTTTAGTCACCCTCCCCATCTCTGTCTCTCTCTCTCACACACACCTTTTTTTCACCGCGCAGAATTTTTTCGCCGTTGCGTGGCGCTTCAGTTGCCCTACCCATCTCTGTCTCTCTCTCTCCCTCTCTCTCTCTCTCTCTCTCTCTCTCTCTCATTCGTAGTTTACAACCGCCGCCGCCTCTCCCCCTTCACCCACCATAGTCATCGTAGGCTCGTGCGACATCCACGCGTAGACCCTTAGGCGGGCCCGGTGTCTCTCCCCCTTCCACCAACATGAGTCTCAGTGCAGACTCAATTATACCATATCTCCCTCTCTCTCTCTCTCTCTCTCTCTCTCTCTCTCGCTCGCTCGCTCGCTCGATCTCCTCCATTACATCATCATCGAAACTGCATTTGGCAGACACGCTTCAACATCGATGAGAAAATGTCGAAAGAAAGGTTTTTCCCTTCGCCTAGACATATGCATGTTATTTTTTTGTCGATGTCGGGTTAAAACGATGAGTTCGGGACACGTCGGGGCATCTTTATGACCACGAGGACTTGAGATTTAGAAGTGGGTTACGTCTGTGATAAATCATGATGTTTATTCGACGGAGCGTGATTGTGGCGTAACCATTTTTTCAATAATTCATCTAATAAAATTTATTATTTTTAATTGTAATGCATTGCTATTATTATTATTGGATTGGTTAAATAGTTAAATAGTCAAATACTACATACGTGCGAATGAAAAACAATGATAATGAATAATCATAATAATAATAATAATAATAATAACGGATGGACTGAAATAAAATATTAATATAAATTATTTTTTTCTCATAACATTTTCTCTCATTGATTTACTCAATCGAAGAATCTTTTTTTGGTAAGGGTGTGCGCAAGATCGCTAGTTGAATAGTTGAATAATTGAATAGTTGAATAGTTAAATAGTTAAATATTACATACGTGCGAATGAAAAACAATGATAATGAATAATCATAATAATAATAATAATAATAATAACGGATGGACTGAAATGAAATATAAATATAAATTATTTTTTTCTCATAACATTTTTTCTCATTGATTTACTCAATCGAAGAATCTTTTTTTGGTAAGGGTGTGCGCAAGATCGCTAGTTGAATAGTTGAATAATTAAATAGTTGAATAGTTGAATAGTTAAATATTACATACATGCGAATGAAAAACAATGATAATGAATAATCATAATAATAATAATAATAATAATAATAATAACGGATGGACTGAAATGAAATATAAATATAAATTATTTTTTTCTCATAACATTTTTTCTCATTGATTTACTTAATCGAAGAATCTTTTTTTGGTAAGGGTGTGCGCAAGATCGCTTGGTTGGTAGTTCCCTCGCGCTTTCTCGCTATTTCTGCTATTTCTCGCAGGTTCCTAATACAAAGGTTGCACATGAGCCCGCCGAGGTTGGTGTGTCGATGTCGGGTCAAAACGATGAGTTCGGAACATGTCGGGTCATCTTTATGACCAGAGGGGACTTGAGATCTAGAAGTGTGTTTTGTATGTGACAAATCATGATATTAATTCGACGGAGCGTGATTGTGGTGTAACCATTTTTGTTTCAATTATTTCTCTAATAAAATTTATTTTTAAATTGTGATGCATCGCTATTATTATTATTGGATTGGTTAAATATTTAAATAGATGAACAGTTAAATAGTTAAATAGTTAAATAGTTAAATAGTTAAATAGTTAAATAGTTAAATAGTTAAATAGTTAAATAGTTAAATAGTTTAATAGTTAAATAGTTAAATAGTTAAATAGTTAAATAGTTAAATAGTTAAATAGTTAAATAGTTAAATAGTTAAATAGTTAAATAGTTAATAGTAAATAGTTAAATAGTTAAATAGTTAAATAGTTAAATAGTTAAATAGTTAAATAGTTAAATAGTTAAATAGTTAAATAGTTAAATAGTTAAATAGTTAAATAGTTAAATAGTTAAATAGTTAAATAGTTAAATAGTTAAATAGTTAAATAGTTAAATAGTTAAATAGTTAAATAGTTAAATAGTTAAATAGTTAAATAGTTAAATAGTTAAATAGTTAAATAGTTAAATAGTTAAATAGTTAAATAGTTAAATAGTTAAATAGTTAAATAGTTAAATAGTTAAATAGTTAAATAGTTAAATAGTTAAATAGTTAAATAGTTAAATAGTTAAATAGTTAAATAGTTAAATAGTTGAATAGTTAAATAGTTAAATAGTTAAATAGTTAAATAGTTAAATAGTTAAATAGTTAAATAGTTAAATAGTTAAATAGTTAAATAGTTAAATAGTTAAATAGTTAAATAGTTAAATAGTTAAATAGTTAAATAGTTAAATAGTTAAATAGTTAAATAGTTAAATAGTTAAATAGTTAAATAGTTAAATAGTTAAATAGTTAAATAGTTAAATAGTTAAATAGTTAAATAGTTAAATAGTTAAATAGTTAAATAGTTAAATAGTTAAATAGTTAAATAGTTAAATAGTTAAATAGTTAAATAGTTAAATAGTTAAATAGTTAAATAGTTAAATAGTTAAATAGTTAAATAGTTAAATAGTTAAATAGTTAAATAGTTAAATAGTTAAATAGTTAAATAGTTAAATAGTTAAATAGTTAAATAGTTAAATAGTTAAATAGTTAAATAGTTAAATAGTTAAATAGTTAAATAGTTAAATAGTTAAATAGTTAAATAGTTAAATAGTTAAATAGTTAAATAGTTAAATAGTTAAATAGTTAAATAGTTAAATAGTTAAATAGTTAAATAGTTAAATAGTTAAATAGTTAAATAGTTAAATAGTTAAATAGTTAAATAGTTAAATAGTTAAATAGTTAAATAGTTAAATAGTTAAATAGTTAAATAGTTAAATAGTTAAATAGTTAAATAGTTAAATAGTTAAATAGTTAAATAGTTAAATAGTTAAATAGTTAAATAGTTAAATAGTTAAATAGTTAAATAGTTAAATAGTTAAATAGTTAAATAGTTAAATAGTTAAATAGTTAAATAGTTAAATAGTTAAATAGTTTTAAATAGTTAAATAGTTAAATAGTTAAATAGTTAAATAGTTAAATAGTTAAATAGTTAAATAGTTAAATAGTTAAATAGTTAAATAGTTAAATAGTTAAATAGTTAAATAGTTAAATAGTTAAATAGTTAAATAGTTAAATAGTTAAATAGTTAAATAGTTAAATAGTTAAATAGTTAAATCGTTCAATAGTTAAATATTTAAATAGTTGAATAGTTAAATAGTTAAATATTTAAATAGTTGAATAGTTAAATAGTTAAATAGTTAAATAGTTGAATAGTTGAATAGTTGAATAGTTGAATAGTTGAATAGTTGAATAGTTGAATAGTTAAATAGTTAAATAGTTAAATCGTTCAATAGTTAAATATTTAAATAGTTAAATAGTTAAATAGTTAAATAGTTAAATAGTTGAATAGTTGAATAGTTGAATAGTTAAATAGTTTAACCGTTGAATCGTTGAATGGTCGAATAGTTAAATCCTCAATTTCGAATCATAATAATAATAATTAATTTTAGATGATTGATAAGGATCGGTGAGACCTCGATAGTGAGCGCTATAGAAAAGGAATCGATAGCTCCTTTCCTGTAAATAGATGTGTGAGCGCGTGTAAATATGCAGTGTGCGACGATCAATTGACGTGATAACATGACTCAAGAGTTTATAATAAGACAAAGCTGTTGCGGATAGTTACATCTTTTATCAATAGATTTTGCAAAAGAATAAACTCTTAGCGTATCACGAGAAACTGAAGCAGTAAAATGGCCGATGAATTTCGTCGTGAGAGAAAAACACTTTTGCAATTACAAAAAGCGCGGGCTGCAGTTAAACAAAAATATAAACTTTTTAGAGAGGATAAGCAGATGATGGAACGAACACTAGATGAAACTTTCAGACCAATAGTTAAACCGTTGGAAAAACTTATCAAAGCTTCTAATGCAAAGTCTCGTAAAATTAAGAATCGAATAATGAACTGGTCACCGAAGAAGGACGAGGACCAGGAGGCGGCGGAGGAGGACGAACAGGAAGATTCACGCAATCAAAACCAAGATGCTTCATTTAAAACCGCATATGGAGATGATGATGATTATGGTTATGATGAAGATGGTGATGATTATGATAATACCGAGAAAGAATCGATTGAATCCATGAAAAAAAGTCTCCATGAAATCGAGAATAAAATGAAGAACTGGTTACCAAAGGAGGAGAAGGAGGAGGAGGAGGAGGAGGAGGAGAACATTGAATATTCCAACCAAGATCAAGAGGAAGAGGAGGAGGAGGAGAAGGAGGAGGAGGAGAACATTAAATCTATCAATCAAGATCGAGATACATAATTGAAAACTGCATATGTAGATGATGATGATGATAATGATAATGATGATAATGATAATGAGGATGATGATACTGAGGATGATGATGATGATGATGATGATGATGATGATGATGATGATGATGATGATGATGATCCCGAGGAAGAGTCATTGGAAATCATGAAAGAAAATTCAGTTCTGAATAAATTTCTCAATTTACTGAATAAAAATCGAAAACAGTTTCTCGATATGACGTATGGAGTTCGGAAATCTATCGACAATACACTTATGATAGGAAATTTACCTATAAATTTTAGAAATCAGTATGCAATAGTGGGCGACAGCAAGTATCGCAGAACTATCGGTTTGCTTGAATTAATATTTAGAAAGGAACCGGATGCAAATCTCATAACTGTGGAGGATATGAAGAACTATAGAGAAATCATAAAAATTACTGCTGCGAATAAAAAAAACTACAGTCCCAACGGAACCATACACAAGCAGAACAGCAAAAAGTATATAAAATACATAGCTTCATTAGTCCGGGGTTCACCTGTACGAGAGCCGCAATCGACCGGAGGAGCACTAGTATCCCGATTTAAAATTGCCCAAAAAAATATGCAAATGGATTATCTTCATTGGAATGATCCGAACAAGCTAGTAGATCGACTACGTTCAATACTTTCCGGACAATTAGCGGGTAATCCAAATCATACCAATGAGATCATTTTAATTGTTAAAGAGTTACGTGAAGCTGGAATGATTTATTAATGCACATCAGAACGGTTCATGCCCATTGCTGAGAACATTGTATTTCATGAATTAGTGACGTATTATGAGATTTATGTACATCAAACATTAACGCTGCGGACGATAACAATACCATCCATGAGCTGCGGTTGCCACAGCAACAACATGCAGAGCAATCTTGATTGGGTCAGTCTCCCCACTCCTACGGCGCTCTGCCGCGGCAGAGGCCCAAGCCCGACCTCAACAATGCGCGCAGGTGCTGCAGCGAGCCCTTGGACAGAAGCAGCGGGGAATCTCCATCGATCCTCCTTGTCACGCCATCCATCAGTCAGGGTGGAAGAGATATTTCCGAGACATTTACATTAATGAAAACAGGTAGCCAATGACCTTAGCCAAAACCCATTAATCTGTAACGAGGCGGATCAATCTTAAGTCCTCCAGCTAAACTTTAAAATGAATAAATATTTGTAATTGATGAATAAATTATGAAAAAAGATAAACATGGATGTCTGCCTCTCTTTTTCTCACGCATATATAAATATTGATATTTACTTTGGTATAATTGATTTTAGAATCATGATGCCGCGTTATTACTGGGGTAGGGATGCATATAAATTAAATCCTAATCAATCCAACTTCTCTACGGAGCATTTAGTTTTGTTGTCGGATTTTTTTTCGATAATGTCAACAGAGTCGAGAAGCGTCGTACGGGCGAGAAATGTTGTTTATCTTGACATAAACATCAAAAATTCAACTATTTAAATATTTAACTATTTAACTATTCAACTATTCAACTATTCAACTATTCAACTATTTAACTATTTAACTATTTAACTATTTAACTATTTAACTATTTAACTATTTGACTATTTAACTATTTAACTATTTAACTATTTAACTATTTAACTATTTAACTATTTAACTATTTAACTATTTAACTATTTAACTATTTAACTATTTAACTATTTAACTATTTAACTATTTAACTATTTAACTATTTAACTATTTAACTATTTAACTATTTAACTATTTAACTATTTAACTATTTAACTATTTAACTATTTAACTATTTAACTATTCAACTATTTAACTATTTAACTATTTAACTATTTAACTATTTAACTATTTAACTATTTAACTATTTAACTATTTAACTATTTAACTATTTAACTATTTAACTATTTAACTATTTAACTATTTAACTATTTAACTATTTAACTATTTAACTATTTAACTATTTCACTATTTAACTATTTAACTATTTAACTATTTAACTATTTAACTATTTAACTATTTAACTATTCAACTATTTAACTATGAATATTGCTTCCTTTGGTCGGTGACGGCAGCCCTCTCACCTGCAACGACAAACAGTGAACGGACGACATCGTATCCACACTTTAAGGATGTGTTAAGGTATGAGGGTCTCGAGTTTCCCATGAACTTCGAAAATGTATCACGATTCGAAAAGATGAATGATTTAGCTATTAATATTTATCTATCGTGAATCGAGGGAAAAAGAGTAAGAACAATCAGATAGATCCTATATACTTAAGTAATCAGCGCTCTAATCGATCGACTTTGTCTACCATTCATCTACTTATGATAAATACAACTAATGAATTCGACGAAGATGATGATACGGTAATTCACCACTTTGCATGGATTAAAAATCATGTCCACCAGTATTAACAAACTAGCATCCTATCCACCCGACTTGTAATATCCGTGTCGATGTAGCTGGGAATTTATAGAACGTGCGTGTAGACTTTATTTCCATCGTGCATGGTAATATTATTTTATTTTGTTAGCATATTCATACATAATATGTATCTCATGATTTTTTTAAATTTATTTTTTTCTATTCTCTTGAACTATCTTCGAAATATTGCTCCAAATCTCTCCCTAGACAAGATAGATACCCTGTAAATAAAATGAATGAATTAATAGAGTTGTAACATTATTGATAACCGGTGTTAAATCGTTTATTTTTACCTGAATCATTCGAGTCACTCGAGAGGATGACTCTATCCTCATCATCGCTGCTGGTGCCGCTATCATAATTTATAGGCGAATCATACGCAAATTCTTCATTTCGTCGTTGTTGTTGTTGTTGTTGTTGCTGTCGTTGTTGTTGTTGTCGTTGTTGTTGTTGTTGTTGTTGTTGTTCATCTTCTTCCTCGCTGCTATCCTGGAGAAGACGACGACGGGCTCGTTCGTTCGCTTCCCATGATACCTCATCATTATTGACGACATGGCGACGACGATTCCTGGTGACCCTGATCCAGCCATCCATTGGTGGTGAAGATGATGATGATGATGATGATGATGGCGGTGGTGGTGGTGGTGGTGGTGTTCGCATCAAGTGGGATCGTAAAACCGGTATCATGCGACCGTTCAAATGAATGAAATTGTCGGCGTTCCCCTCATGTGAAACCGACGCATTCGATCGATGAGGGAGACTCCAATCTTCAGACGAATCGGAGTCAATGTCGGCTCCAATATCGTGCAAAGAAGCAGCCCGATTTTGATTGATGGATGACTCGATGACCGCATCATCCATTTCCATGTTGTGTGAGACAGAGGCTGCCGCATTTGACGTTCCTGCAACCGCTCCATCGGCCTGCACGACTTCGTTGACGCTTGAGCCTGAGATCGCATTAAATAATCCCTGACCGACTTGAATAAATCCATCGGATGGTGGAAAAAGTGTGAAGCTTGACATTTTTTCATCTTCGACAGTTTCCCCATCATCCTCGTGATTACAATCCGCATCAGGTCTTCCCTCGAAACCTTTTCGGAACCGTTCCTCCGCGGAGAGACGTGCGTACCATTTCTCTGAAAAGGGAAAATGGAATTTCAAACAATATTGTTTTTTTTCTCCCTCTCTCTTTTATTTCTTTTGTAAGATCTATTTCATAGCATTATTTCTAGTTCCTCTTTTGTTATTATTATTCCAACACATCCATTTTATTTTTTAATTATGTTATACCTATTTTTTATTTTTGTTATATCTGGTTTTTTGAAATTTCAAAATTTTATTTATTTTATTTTATTTTTTCTTTTCCTACTCTGTACTTACCAATTTGCCTAAAAGTATCATTCGGGCAAAATAAACAAACAACAAAAAAAAACATCTCTCTCTCTCTCTCCCCCTCTCGTTCTCTCTCTCTTTCTCCCTCTCTTGATCAATAATGAATAAAAATAAACTTACCACGTTTGCGAAAGACCGCCGCAAAGTCCCAATGGTGATGCCATTGACGCATCCGAAGAATCCGCACTAAGGTATTGATGAGGTCCAAGGTCCAAAACAACCCCTCATTGTATGCCTTCAGAATATCGTCACGCGTTGCCGAACATAAAACACCTCGCAACTTCCACAATACACATTCTCGCGACATTGTTCGCACCATGTCGATATTAAATCTTGGCCATCTTCGATGAAGAGACGGATTAATTTTAAGAAGGTACACCAACAAAACGTACACACTCCAGTAATTGAACGGCATCTTAACAAAACTTTGGAGACACGCTCGAAAAGAAATGATTATTCTAATACGATCGACGAAGAACTGAGCTCTGACACTCTTCGAATTTCTCTACCTTGGTGGTGGGAGTCAGTCGGAGACACAGGATCTCACAGTCGTATTATCAAATAAATGTTTAGAAATATGAGTTGAGAGTACGTACCATTGATACGAAGCGAGAAGTGGTCCACACAGCATTCAAAATTCGACGCGACGATGTTTGTTTACCTAACTCGTAGAGTGTGTAACGCAGCTAGCCACGGTCCTTCAGGAGGAGACCGCGCTGCACACCCAACGGATTAATGGTACTCTCGAAAAATATGTTTCCGAAAACAATCGATATATCTCATTTTTCAACAACTCATACATATCTTCGTCGTCGTCGTCGTTGTCGACGTCGTCGTCGTCGTCGTCGTCGTCGTCGTCGTCGTTGTTGTACGGGCGAGAAATTTCGTTTATCTTGACATAAACAAAGGGGAGGGCCGCTGATCATGTCGCGACTATTCATTCCTCACCCCGCAGCGAAATAAGACACGAATCCCTCGCACCTCGGCGGTTCGCGTCCAAGCCAACTCGCTAAATCCTAATCAATCCAACTTCTCTACGGAGCATTTAGTTTTGTTGTCGGATTTTTTTTTCGATAATGTCAACAGAGTCGAGAAGCGTCGTACGGGCGAGAAATGTTGTTTATCTTGACATAAACATCAAAAATTCAACTATTTAAATATTTAACTATTTAACTATTCAACTATTTAACTATTTAACTATTTAACTATTTAACTATTTAACTATTTAACTATTCAACTATTCAACTATTTAACTATTTAACTATTTAACTATTTAACTATTTAACTATTTAACTATTTAACTATTTAACTATTTAACTATTTAACTATTTAACTATTTAACTATTTAACTATTTAACTATTTAACTATTTAACTATTTAACTATTTAACTATTTAACTATTTAACTATTTAACTATTTAACTATTTAACTATTTAACTATTTAACTATTTAACTATTTAACTATTTAACTATTTAACTATTTAACTATTTAACTATTTAACTATTTAACTATTTAACTATTTAACTATTTAACTATTTAACTATTTAACTATTTAACTATTTAACTATTTAACTATTCAACTATTTAACTATTCAACTATTTAACTATTTAACTGTTCATCTATTTAAATATTTAACCAATCCAATAATAATAATAGCGATGCATCACAATTTAAAAATAAATTTTATTAGAGAAATAATTGAAAAAAAAATGGTTACACCACAATCACGCTCCGTCGAATTAATATCATGATTTGTCACATACGAAACACACTTCTAGATCTCAAGTCCCCTCTGGTCATAAAGATGACCCGACATGTTCCGAACTCATCGTTTTGACCCGACATCGACACACCAACCTCGGCGGGCTCATGTGCAACCTTTGTATTAAGAACCTGCGAGAAATAGCAGAAATAGCGAGAAAGCGCGAGGGAACTACCAACCAAGCGATCTTGCGCACACCCTTACCAAAAAAAGATTCTTCGATTGAGTAAATCAATGAGAAAAAATGTTATGAGAAAAAAATAATTTATATTTATATTTCATTTCAGTCCATTCGTTATTATTATTATTATTATTATTATGATTATTCATTATCATTGTTTTTCATTCGCATGTATGTAATATTTAACTATTCAACTATTCAACTATTCAATTATTCAACTATTCAACTAGCGATCTTGCGCACACCCTTACCAAAAAAAGATTCTTCGATTGAGTAAATCAATGAGAAAAAATGTTATGAGAAAAAAATAATTTATATTTATATTTCATTTCAGTCCATCCGTTATTATTATTATTGTTATTATTATTATTATGATTATTCATTATCATTGTTTTTCATTCGCACGTATGTAATATTTAACTATTCAACTATTCAACTATTCAACTAGCGATCTTGCGCACACCCTTACCAAAAAAAGATTCTTCGATTGAGTAAATCAATGAGAAAAAATGTTATGAGAAAAAAATAATTTATATTAATATTTCATTTCAGTCCATCCGTTATTATTATTATTATTATTATTATGATTATTCATTATCATTGTTTTTCATTCGCACGTATGTAGTATTTGACTATTTAACTATTTAACCAATCCAATAATAATAATAGCAATGCATTACAATTAAAAATAATAAATTTGATTAGAGGAATTATTGAAAAAATGGTTACGCCACAATCACGCTCCGTCGAATAAACATCATGATTTATCACAGACGGAACCCACTTCTAAATCTCAAGTCCTCGTGGTCATAAAGATGCCCCGACGTGTCCCGAACTCATCGTTTTAACCCGACATCGACAAAAAAATAACATGCATATGTCTAGGCGAAGGGAAAAACCTTTCTTTCGACATTTTCTCATCGATGTTGAAGCGTGTCTGCCAAATGCAGTTTCGATGATGATGTAATGGAGGAGATCGAGCGAGCGAGCGAGAGAGAGAGAGAGAGAGAGAGAGAGAGAGAGAGAGAGAGAGGGAGATATGGTCTAATTGAGTCTGCACTGAGACTCATGTTGGTGGAAGGGGGAGAGACACCGGGCTCGCCTAAGGGTCTACGCGTGGATGTCGCACGAGCCTACGATGACTATGGTGGGTGAAGGGGGAGAGGCGGCGGCGGTTGTAAACTACGAATGAGAGAGGGAGAGAGAGAGAGAGAGAGAGAGAGAGGGAGAGAGAGAGAGAGAGATGGGTAGGGCAACTGAAGCGCCACGCAACGGCGAAAAAATTCTGCGCGGTGAAAAAAAGGTGTGTGTGAGAGAGAGAGACAGAGATGGGGAGGGTGACTAAAGCGTCACGCAACGGTGAAAAAATTCCGCGCGGCGAGAAAAAGGTGTGTGTGTGTGTGTGTGTGTGTGTGTGTGTGTGTGTGTGTGTGTGTGTGTGTGTGTGTGTGTGTGGTTGTGTGTGTGTGTGTGTGTGTGTGTGTGTGTGTGTGTGTGTGTGTGTGTGTGTGTGTGTGTGTGTGTGTGTGTGTGTGTGTGTGTGTGTGTGTGTGTGTGTCTGAGAGAGAGAGAGAGGGAGAGAGAGAGAGAGAGAGAGAGAGAGAGAGAGAGAGAGAGAGAGAGAGAGAGAGAGATGGGGAGGGTGACTGAAGCGCCATGCGACGGCGAGAAAATTCTGTGCGGCGAGAAAGAGGTGAGAAAGAGAGAGAGAGAGAGAGAGAGAGAGAGAGAGAGAGAGAGAGAGAGAGAGAGAGAGAGAGAGAGAGAGAGAGAGAGAGAGAGAGAGAGAGAGAGAGAGAGAGAGAGAGAGAAAGAAAGAGATAGGATCTATGCGTCAAAATGGTGCAGCGGGAAAAAAATAACCATCGACCCGAATTATGAATTGCTCATGGATGCCAGTGCGGCGAAAAAAAATAGCGATCGATGCGCCAAAAATGCGCAGCGGGAAAAAAAATAATTATCGATCGGAATTATTGATTCGGAATTATGAATCTCGCGGCTGATAAAGTAGCGGATCGATCTAGCAGCCGATAAGGTAGCGCTCTACCTTACCGACTGTCTCCCACTTGCCATCAGTGTCTAGGTCATTACTCTTCCGGTAAAACGTTTAGTCTGGAAGCGGCCTAGCCCTCCTACTCGAGAGCGAGAGAGAGTTAGAGAGAGTGAGGGAGTAAGAGAGTGAATGAGTGCAAGAGTGCAAGAGGGCGAGAGTAAAGGAGTGCGAAAGTGAGAAGTGAGTGAGAGTGAGAAAGTAACTGAGAGAAAGAGTCAGAGAGTGAGTAAGAGTGAGAGAGTGAGAGCGAGGAAGTAAGAGCGAGAGAGCGTGAGACTGAGGGAGCGAGAGAGCGAGAGACTGAGAGAGTGATAGACGGAGAGACTGAGAGAGTGAGAGAGCGAGAGACTGAGAGAGCGAGGAACTGAGAGAGTGAGAGATTGATTGATTGATTGATTAGTTTATTATGCCTTAGTATGACTTTTGGCAATGGGGTTGAGTACAGTATGGTTTTGAGTTAAATACAATATATAACAATGAAGAAAAACAACTGTAAATACAATAAAATAAAATAAAATACAAATAAAAATAAAAGGAGGAAAAACGTGATTCGATATAAACAAAATAATAAAAATAAAATAAAATAAGTAGTAATTTTACTCGCGATAAACAAAATAAAAATAAAATACTAATAGATAAAAATAACTAAAATACAAATAAAAATAAAAGGGTAGAATAACTTGATTCGATATAAACAAAACTTACTCTAGATAACAAAATCAAGACCTCCACTTGGATCATAGCCTGCACTCGAATACTAACTATCAGAATCGAGTTCTAAGAGATAGGATCGGAGATTACGTTTAAACTGATTAATGCACGAGGCAGAAGCAATAGACACGGGAAGTGAGTTCCAAAAATACGAACCAGTAAGGTAGAACGAATTGCGATACACCTGTTGTGCCCCGAAAAATTCAAAATTGTTAAACTAAATTAATTATAACCTATTGTCATAATTAATCATACTTTACTTGGGAAATGGTATTGGGAAATATTATTGGGAAATATTGGGAACGGAATTCCTCGCGAACTTATTTCAACACTTCGGAATTCCGCGCAAAATCATTTCGACACTTTCTTTCGACAGAAAGCTGACGTTAAATCGCTTAATGACCCAAAGGTCGTTGCACCAATCTAACCACGCAATTTCGAGTGCACACGGGCCGCGAGTGACGATCAAAATTGCATTTTCGAAGTGCACACGCGCCGCGAGTGACCGTCAAAATTGCTGACATAGAATCACGCGATCGTTGAACGACGATCGCGACGATCGATCCGAAGCATCGATTGTCAGTCTGAACTGAAACACCAAATCGAAAAGATCTCCTCCAAAAGACTCTCGCGACGCGATCCGCTGGACTTGTATTTCTTACATGTATCACGGCTCGCGACACGACGTGAGGAGATAACCCGACGCGCGCCGACAAGTAGATAACTCGCACCACGCGACGGGCGAATACGATTCCCTAAGATAAAGTTTATTATTAACGTGACATCGCTACACCTGTAAAGCGATATCACGAGCTTGTACAATCAAAAGAACAGTTCATTCTCACCATCGTAAAATAAATTCAAAACCCATTGTTAATTTATTGAGTTAAACTCTTAATTCGGTAAACGATCCCTACAAAAACATATATCCCCTCCAACCCGCATCCTTTCTGAGACGCGTGTTAATTTCGGGGACATAACATTGGTGGCAGCGGTGGGATCTGCCGAAATAAATTCAGTGCGGTGACGAATTTAAACACCCAGAGCCAAAAGTAACAAAAAATCCCGACACGCAGTCGTCGCGATTACTTTGGCCTGGCTACGCGGTGCTGCACAAGTAGCAACGTCAGCACGCGCGCAAAAAAAACCCCAGAGTTACGAGAATTCCTGACACGCAGACGTCACGAAATTAACCTGGGTACACAGTGCCGTTTTAAGTGAAAAAACAGTGCCTGTGTGAAAGCAAACCCAGAGCTCGATTCGACACGCAGTCGTCGAAATCCAGCCTGGTCCTCCCACGAACAAAAGGACATCGCGAGGAGGCGACGAGCAGCCCATCAGCCACTCCAGAGGGTCAAGGACAAGGACGAGGACTGAGGGAAGGACCTGCTCGAAAGGACATCATGCCAACAAGGATCATCTACCTGTAAGTGGCAGTTATATTGTACCTTACTACCAAAGCCAAAAATCGAGTCGAGAAGAAATTTATATTATTGAGTAGTTCGCGCCGGGGGTGAACAAAATATTGCGCAACCAAAGATAATTAAATAGATCGAACCCGAGAGGTCGCGGACCGTCGCGGAAAAATTTTTAACAATAATTAACCCGAGTCCGCGATAAATAAAAAAAAAAAAAAAATTAATTTTTCAATAAATATTTCAAATCGACCGATCGATCGTGGAATTTTGAAAAAAAATGTTTGTACGAAAAATGTCGAACGACCCCCGTCGAAGCACGCGCAGGGCGCACTCAACTGAATCCCCCTTGCCGGGGGAGGAGGTTAACGCCCTGGCCATGCTCGATGCCGCCATCGGCGACATCGCATTCCGTACGAACGAGGCTTTGAATCAGGTGTCACCGGACGGAGCGATGCTCCCCGGCCAACGGGCCGCGTTGTCAAATAACCTACGACAACTCGGTGGCACAACCGAGCGCGGAACGTCGCGCGCGGAAACGATCGAATCCGATTTCGATCTCCCTCGATTAAGTCGGAATTCGCGTCGATCAGTAACCGAGGACATGATCGACGAAGAAATTCGTAGTCTCCGAAACGGAGCAAATTATAGTCGGACAAGCTATGCACTAGCTCGACCCAGTCAGCCGCGAAATCTCGGAGCAATCCCGCGGGAGATATCGAGAAATAATCGCAACGCGAACCCCACGGTACGATACGATCTAAAGGATGTCGAAATACCTCAACGTGATTCGGACGATCAAGACACCATCCACCGCGATTCGCCCGACGACGACGCACGTCGCCGGGATTTTGAGTACAATGAATCGCGGCGACGCGGGATAGGAAATAACGAATCACGCCGGCGTGACGTAGATAATGACGCTTCACGTCGATACGATGATATAGATGATCCGCGCCAACGCGATTTAAATCGCAACGTCACTCGGAGACGAGATAACTCGCCACGATGGCACGTGCTAGATAGTACCGGTCCCGACCGTCGCGGAGACGATCGTTCGCGCATGCAATCGACCACTCATGACACGACGGTGCGTCGAGACATGGCCGAAACGCTCCGTGATGTAAACAGCGACCCGTACGAATTAATTCGGATTTTGCAAGCCCAAAATCGCGAATTACGAGAACGAATGGACCAGCTCGAATTACAACGAGCGAACCAGGATCCTCGGGAAAACACCAGACGCCGGACAATCGATCTGAACACAGCACTCAAGCATGTTCGATCATTTTCCGGAGGTGGTCCCGACCAATTGGACGAGTTTCTACGCTCGTGCGAAACCGTGTTCCGCCGGGTCGCGTACGACGACCACGAGGTATTGTTAGAATTAATTATATCTAGCAATATCACTGGTCGACCGGCCCAGGAACTAAAGCATAAAAACATCCAAACGCTCGGCGTGCTCAAGGCCGAGCTGGAGGCCCTGTACGGGATGAGAAAATCTCTGGCGGCCTTACAGATGGAATTTAGTTCCCTCCGACAAAATAACGGAGAAAGCGTAGCTTCCTATGCAGCTCGAGCCGAAAAAATTACGGTCGAACTGATAGGAAAATTGTGCGAACGCGTTTCCACGCCGGGCGAGGCACGAACCATCGAAGATTCGACTAGAAGCAGTGCTCAGGCGAATTTCGAAAACGATACAAGATTACCGCGTGCTGGCAATGAACAATTGCAAAGTGCACCGGCGCTGGCTGATGAGTGCACGCTGCGAATACTAAATGTTTCGCTTCCTTCTGCGTCAGTGGCCAGCGATTTTGATATCGAATCACCGAGCTC
The DNA here is from genome assembly GCA_963662125.1 of Diplazon laetatorius. Taxonomy (NCBI): domain Eukaryota; kingdom Metazoa; phylum Arthropoda; class Insecta; order Hymenoptera; family Ichneumonidae; genus Diplazon; species Diplazon laetatorius. The sequence continues at coordinate 7,679,116 of OY759165.1, read as the reverse complement.
CACCGACGGGATAATAACCCTGAAAGCGGACACCGGAGCTCAATGTTGCGTGATTAAACGCGGCTGTTTGCAGTTGGAAACAATCATCGAGGACACGGATGTGACACTTAAGGGCATATCGGGAATGACGTTTCGACCGATCTGCAAAGCGGAAGTGCTCATCGACGTTCCAGCCGTCACCGTAAAACATTGGTTTTACGTGGTGGAAGACGAAGTACCGCTCGAAGTAAATGGATTACTCGGCATGGACTTCATAAAAAAGCATAAAGCCGATATCCTAGGCGGCGAGAAAATACAAATATACGGTCACGAGATGCCCCTCATCGACGGAACCGAAAAAATTACTTTGCCTCCACGAAGCGAAACAATCGTTCGTGGAAAGACAAAAAGTAAAACAATCGGTCTCGTCGAAAAAATAGAAATCAACAAAGATGTTTTTATGGGAGCATGCGTCACCCCGCCGAGAGGTAGCACGTGCGCGGTCAGCTTGGTAAACATCAGCGAACGCACGTGCTCGCTACTACGACCAACCGTAGTACTCGAACCGCTGAGAGATAACGCGGCCGCGGCCTTGAGCGTAAATGCGGTGCGCGCGGGGCGCGGGGCCGAGCGCCTTGAGAGATTACGAGGCGAACTCGATCTCTCACACCTCAACGCCGAAGAAGTATTGTCTCTCGACGGAATTATTTCCGAATTCGAAGACATATTTCACCTCCCCGGGGACACATTGCCGTGCACTAACATGGTCGAACACCATATCCTCCTTAAGGAGGGTACGTTACCCACGAAGGTGCACCCTTACCGTCTGCCGGAAGCCCACAAAAAGGAGGTTGAAAAGCAGACGGAAGAAATGTTGTCCGAGGGAATAATACGACCGAGTAAAAGCCAGTGGAATGCTCCGCTGCTCGTCGTAGCAAAGAAACCGGACGCAAACGGTGTGCGACGCATGCGAGTCGTAGTGGATTTTCGGAAATTAAATGAAGCCACGATCGGTGACTCGTATCCGTTGCCCAATATCACGGAAATTTTGGACCAATTGGGGAAAGCTCGATATTTTTCCACTCTCGACCTCGCCTCTGGTTTTCACCAAATACCAATGGCGATGGCTGACAGGGAAAAAACGGCTTTCTCAACCCCCCAAGGACATTTCGAATACAATCGGATGCCCTTTGGGTTAAAAAATGCTCCTCCGACATTTCAAAGGCTAATGAACGCAGTATTAGCGGGACTGGACGGAATAAAATGCTACGTCTACCTGGACGATATTGTCATCCACGGTGAGACTTTGCAGGAGCACAATGGACGATTGAAAGAAGTTTTTCATCGTCTCAGGGAGGCTCAATTGGTCCTCCAGCCGAGCAAATGCCGACTTCTCCGAAAAGAGGCGGAAAAAGGTGTTCAGTCTTTCCTCGGGTTGGCCGGCTACTACCGCAAATTCATACGAGATTTCTCTAAAATCGCGAAGCCTCTAACCGAACTCGTGCGAAAAGACGCGAAGTTCGAGTGGACTGCAGCCCGAGACGCGGCTTTCGAGCAGCTGAAAACGGTCATGACGACGGCACCGATATTACAATATCCGGATTTCGGTAAACCGTTCGTTGTGACCACGGATGCGTCCGATAAAGCCATCGCCGCTATCCTGTCGCAGGGAAAAATCGGTGAAGATTTGCCTATCTGTTACGCCAGTCGTACCTTAAACAAGGCGGAACAGAATTACACCACAACCGAGAAAGAATTGCTCGCGATTGTGTGGGCAATAACGCAATTCCGACCATATGTTTATGGCACCAGGTTCACCGTCGTAACAGATCATCAACCTCTCAAGTGGTTGTTCGGTGTTAAAGACCCCGGATCTCGACTCATGCGGTGGAAAATAAAATTATCCGAGCATGAGTTCGACATCGAATACAAAGCTGGAAAAAGAAACACGAACGCTGACGCGCTCAGTCGCATATGCGCCGTTACGAGAGCGAGAGAGAAAGAGCGACAACAAAACAGCGCGCGTCTCCGTCTCGCCGAGAACGACGCGAATGGCCGCGAAAAGAATACCGCCAAGACAAGTGAGAGACGCCGCGAAACGTCAAAGGAAAAGGACGGAGAGGCATGCCAGCGTCCAGCTGAAAATACTACGGCCTCCACGTGCGATCGCGTAGTAAGAAGCAAGAGAGAGAGAAACGACATCTCCCCCACGCGCGAAACAGAGAAAGAACCTCCTCGTAGCAACCGTGCGCGTGTTACGAACCACGGCACAAAGAGGAGAGGCGACAAGAGCGAGAGCGCAACTGTCCCGCCGTGCGAGAGAGAAGCAAGCTGGGCAGGCGATCTCGCCACACGGGGCCCTCGCGCCCTCCCTCCCGCTCGACCGAGTGCAAGCAACGGAGAGGAGGCGGTGAGCGAGAGCGACAGCAACAGCGATAACGAGCATAGCTCGCTATCCGGAGACGACGAAGACGGCCATGCTGAAAAGAAAAATGGCCTCCGTCCGGAGATAACGTGTCCACGCCCCGAGGAGCGGGCCCAGATATTGCATGAATATCACGACACGCCCCTCGGCGGCCATCAGGGCCTCAAGCGAACGTTATCTCGGATCCGAACCAAATATGATTGGCCCGGCATCCGTGGTGACGTCCGTGAGCACGTAACGAGATGCCTGAACTGCCGAAAGAACAAACTCCATAAGAAAGAGCGTGCTCCAATGGTCATTACTGACACCCCCTCCCGGGCATTCGAGAAAGCGGCCGTAGACATAGTCGGACCGCTACCCGAATCCCCAGGGGGAAACAAATATATACTCACCTTTCAAGACGCTCTGACAAAATATAGCGCTGCTATGGCAATAGAAAATCAAGAAGCCAATACAGTCGCTAGAGCGCTTGTCACGGAAGTGATATGCCGTTTCGGAATGCCGGAAATCATCCTGTCCGACCAAGGAACGAATTTCTGGAGCAAAACGTTCAAAGAAATGTGCAAATTGCTGAAAATAAAGAAAATACAAACCACAGCATATCATCCCGAGAGTAACGGCGCGTTAGAACGATCGCACCGCACTCTCGCCGAATATTTGCGACATTTCATAGACGATGAACAATGCGATTGGGACAAGTGGCTCCCATACGCAATGTTCACGTACAACACGACTCCGCACACGGCAACTAAATTGTCGCCTCACGAACTCGTGTTCGGACAGGCCGCGGCACTACCGACTGCGGTCAAACAAGAGCCGCGAACCAGCTACTCGTTCGACGATTACGCCGACGAGCTGCGAGAGCGACTGAGAGCGTCGTGGAGCATCGCCCGCAACAACTTGATAAGTGCGAAAGAGACAACGAAGCACGCGTATGATAAAGGAGCGAGAGAGACCGAGTACCGCGTCGGCGACTCCGTGTTGCTACACGACGAAACCGTGCGCCGCGGCCGGTCTGCCAAACTCACCCCCAAATGGGTAGGCCCTTATGAGATAATGGAAAAACGCACCCCGGTCACCTACGTGATAAAACGGGGGCGAAAAGACCTCGTGGTCCACGCGAACCGACTCAAACCGGTCGTGGATCACTAAAAAAAAAAAAAAAATTCTTTCTATGTATATATATGTGTGTATGTGTGTATATATATATATATATGTGTGCGTGACACACACACACACACAGGCATCACTTCGCGCACCGACACTCTAGTCGAGCGTCGAGCAAAAAAAAAAAAAAAAAAAAAAAACGCTCTCGTGCACCGACGCCAAGTCGAACACGAGCCGCGCGATAAAGATTAAAAAATGTCGCCCGCGCGTCGGCCCCAGGCCACCCGCCGCGAGCGAAGAAGAAGAAGAAGAAGAAGAAGAAGAAGAAGAAGAAGGATACAAAAAAAAAACCTGAAAATCATGAAAAACTGCTGAAATACATAAAAAACCTGAAAAACATAAAAATTTACTGAAAAACATAAAAATTTGCTGAAAAAACATGAAACAAAAAAAAGGGGGGGAAAAGAGGAGAAAGAAAAATTTTTTACTCCAAAATAAAAGAAATTTGCGTTTATTCGACCTGACCCCACTGGGGCCAGATCGCTTAAAAACCAAAGAAAATTTTTACAAAAAATCAAATACAAATATTATATATAATTAAAATATATATATATAATTTTTTTTAATATTTTTTTTTGTTTGATTTATTTTTTTTATTCGGTCCCGAAAAGAAGACCTAGACCGAGGTCACCGTCGCAGAAGTCGTCGGCAGCCGCATGTGCCTTGCGACGGCGCTCGCGGATACTGCGACGCCGACGGACCTCCCATCTCAAAGCGCCGACGGGCCAGGGAGGGAGATTAACCTCCCAATCGAAAACCATCTCCCACTCCTCCGGGGTCAGCTCGGAGGGGGACCTTAGGTCGAAGGGCTGAAACAGACAAACAAAACAAAACAAATTAAAAAATAATATTAAATCACTATCGGCATGGGTTAAGCAGCCGCTTACTCACCTCGTACATCCACAGGATGTCCATTGACGGCGGAAACACCACGAATCTGGACGACGCAACACGAAACATTTTGTCGTAAATTACTTTCTTTTAATCAAGCGTGCTACTCGAAAGTCGTCTGTTTGATGAGCTGCGAGCTCTCGATCCACCGTCGCAAAGCGCACGAATTTCTCAAAAAAGTGGGAGAACTCACCCAAAAACCCTTGGTCAGCAGTCCCACGGTAACTTGGTTTTTTCCGTTGCAGGCTAATCGCGCTGTCTCTCGCTCGAGGACACAGCGAAGCAGCGATGCCAAATTACGTGAAAACCAAGTTTACCGGCAACCCTGGCATCTTCTACGAGGAAATCGGAAGCCTCACCGTAACCGAAACCACGTGGAGATTAGCTGTCTCCCTGAATGTAGCTCCCCTCGCACACCGCGCCGAGTGGATGCAGCAATATGTGGACACCTTGCTTCGCTCGTGCCGAGACGAAATAAAAACCGACGAATTCTGCACCACGGTAAAAGACGCGTTAACGCCGATAATGCAAAAAATCACGGACGGTATAGAAACATACCGTGATTTATTGGGACCTCACCCCGTCCGAAACCGCAGGGGGTTGATCAATGGACTTGGGACCGTGGTCAAGGTCATCACTGGCAACATGGATGCCAATGATGCTGCGGTAATAAATAATCAGATCATCGCGGTCAGAACCGATCAACGAGCCCTCAAGGTCGCGGTTAATGAACAATTACAGGTGGTGGAAAGTGCAATGGATATATTTAACTCCACTGCACGAACCATCGAGCAAAACGAATTCAAGTTAAGGGATCTCGTTTTTCTCATGAGTAAGAGGATCTCCAACGAATGGAGTCGGGCTACGAGACGACAGCGGCTCGACGAAAATCTTATGACCTTGAGCGTGCTCGTGGAATCTCTCCTCGACGACGTCAAGGAGCTCAACCGATTAATTACAGGAATCGAGCAAGGTAAAATCGACGTCGCGATTTTACCACCGAGGAAGCTCGTACGGTATCTTACCGACGCGCTCCCCCACCTACCGGTAGGTTGCTCGTTTCCCGCAAAACTGGAAAGAGGAAAAATGAGCGATCTTTTGTACCATGCGGACATCATGGCTTACTACCGCAACGGCACGGTAGTAGTAGTTATCGACATCCCGCTCCTCAATCAACGCCGATACAACGTTAGTAAAACCTATCCCCTCCCATTTCGGTCAACCGAGAATACGTTCGTGTACATCGACACAACCGAAGATTTCGTAGTCGTGGACAAAGCAAATAGAAATTATATACACATGACATAGACAGATATCGCGAAATGTAAAATTACAGATGCATTGTACGTTTGTCCCAGCTCACAACCGACATTGCCGTTAACCGACGACGCACCGTGCGAAGTGCGTACGTACGCGAAACTCGACACCGATAGCGGGTTAAAATGCGAAAAACGGGCGATTAGCTTAACGCAAACAGTGATAATAACTATGGAAAAGCCCGGTAAATGGTTATATATAGCACCCGAAATCGAACCAATTGACATTAAATGCGACAACGAAATCAATCACCACGAATCACTATCGGGTATAGGGGTATTGGCTTTGGTAGGGGTATGCATAGTAACTGCCCAAGGTTTCAGCGTCCGGACAGGAAGACGAATCACGCAGGCGGTCAACGAGGACTACCTACCGCCTGGAAATCTCTCCCTAACAGACATCGAAAGGACCGTGCCTGCAGCTAGTGAAAGTGAACACCCAATCACCTTGAAAAACGTATTCCGCAACCCTTCCGAACTACGAAATCTCGGAGAAAAAATCCGAGATATTAAAAGAAAAATCGACGAAAAGTTCGATCACCACGTACGATATTCCCTCGCGATCGGGACGTACGTGACCATATTTACCGCAACGGCAGTACTGGTCAGTTACGTTGCGTATAAAATAAAACGTAAGCGTCTCGCGTCAACGAACGCGCAGCCGTCGCCTTCCGCTACGGTTGCTATCAATCTAGAGGCCATCGCCCCGAGCGAAGGCCGAAGCGCGCATGTAGATGACGAGAAAGAACTCGAAACCGCGCGTCAGCTGGGCCAGTACTTCCGATGCGTCCGGCCAAAGAAACCAAGGCCTACAATTTTGAAATAATTTCAATGTAATCATGTAGTAAAAATTCACTGTGTAAATTTTTACTTTTCAGGGGGGAGGGATGTTGTGCCCCGAAAAATTCAAAATTGTTAAACTAAATTAATTATAACCTATTGTCATAATTAATCATACTTTACTTGGGAAATACTATTGGGAAATATTATTGGGAAATATTGGGAACGGAATTCCTCGCGAACTTATTTCAACACTTCGGAATTCCGCGCAAAATCATTTCGACACTTTCTTTCGACAGAAAGCTGACGTTAAATCGCACAATGACCCGAAGGTCGTTGCACCAATCTAACCACGCAATTTCGAGTGCACACGGGCCGCGAGTGACCATCAAAATTGCATTTTCGAAGTGCACACGCGCCGCGAGTGACCGTCAAAATTGCTGACATAGAATCACGCGATCGTCGAACGACGATCGCGACGATCGATCCGAAGCATCGATTGTCAGTCTGAACTGAAACACCAAATCGAAAAGATCTCCTCCAAAAGACTCTCGCGACGCGATCCGCTGGACTTGTATTTCTTACATGTATCACGGCTCGCGACACGACGTGAGGAGATAACCCGACGCGCGCCGACAAGTAGATAACTCGCACCACGCGACGGGCGAATACGATTCCCTAAGATAAAGTTTATTATTAACGTGACATCGCTACACCTGTAAAGCGATATCACGAGCTTGTACAATCAAAAGAACAGTTCATTCTCACCATCGTAAAATAAATTCAAAACCCATTGTTAATTTATTGAGTTAAACTCTTAATTCGGTAAACGATCCCTACAAAAACATATATCCCCTCCAACCCGCATCCTTTCTGAGACGCGTGTTAATTTCGGGGACATAACACACCTCTGTCCTGTGGTACGAAATTGCGAAGGCATGAGTGACAATATGTCGAGAAGAGTGTCTGAGATTATCATTAGGCCTGGTGAATAGTTCGGATATATAGGGAGGGGAATTTCCGTGGTGAATTTTGAACATCTCAATTTCTAGGAAGTAAAGTCTTCTATGTTTTACGGATAGCCAGCCTAGGCGGTGACGGTACGGTGTTATGTGTTCATCTCGCTTTAGGCCAAAGATAAACCGTATCCCACAGCTAATGAGTCTCTGAAGTTTCGTGTTCAGTTCTTCGGTTAGGTCGTTATACACAAGACAGCAGTAATCAATGTGAGGCCATACCAGGGAAGTAATTAGTTTTTTCCGAAGTTCGAACGATAAAGAATTTTTGTGATGCTTTAATTTGTAAAGAGTAAGATGGACTTTCTTTATAATAGACGAGACTTGACTGGACCAAGTGCAGTCAGAGCTAAGAATTACTTCGAGGTTGCGTGCCTCACGAACAAATGGTAAAGACAATCCATTAACGGATATGGTTGGTAATTCCTCAAGGTTAAGAAGGCTGACATTACGCTTACTACCAAAGATAAGAACTTTTGACTTGAAGATATTGAGAGAGAGTTTATTAGTATTTGCAAAGTCAGAAATAATGGTTACGTCGTGAGCAATGAGCTTAAGGCCTTGGTTCAGTTGAGTTAAAGGGCAACTTAGATAGATTTGTGTGTCATCCGCGAAAATCATGTGCTGCGTGAATCGGAGTGATGAACTAATATCATTTATAAAGAGTGAAAACAGCAGTGGACCCAATACTGAGCCTTGAGGTACTCCGGTGGTGGTTGGTAGCCAGGGAGAGATTTGACGTCGTGAATCGAGAACCGCTCGTGTACGTCCCGTCAGATAAGAAAACACCCATTTAAGTGCACGGTCAGAAAAATTCATCTTCCTCAGCTTAGTGAGAAGACAGCTGTGGGACACGGTATCGAAAGCTTTACTGAAGTCGAAGAGAACGAGTATGGTGACTTTACGCTCATCTATGTTACGTTTAATGTCATGACAGATGCGGAGGAGAGCAGTCTGGGTCGAAAAGCATTTCCGATAACCAGACTGGCGTTGATCAAGAATTCGGTTGGAAGCAACGAAGTCAGTTATTTGTCTATGGATAATTCTCTCAAAGATTTTCGAAAGTTCACATAAATTCGCAATCGGTCTCGTGTCTGAAGGTGAATTGGGAGTCTTTAATTTCGACAGTGGCCGAACAAAAGCTCGCTTCCATTCACGCGGGAAGTAGTCAAGAGCAAGACAATTGTTAAAGAGAGAAGTTAGTAGTTCGCCAGATAAGGGTTGAGCTTTGATAATGGCAAATAGTGGAATATGATCAGGGCCAGATGAAAACGATGAAGAAGATACGGTTGTAGTTAGTGAGAGAACGGTGCGTAATGATATGGGAGAGAAGCTAAATTGGGGTTCGGACGGCGGAAACGAATTGATGATATCAGAAAGATCAGAAGTTGTGCAGGCAGGGGAGCGATTCGAAATAGAAGCGTAATATGAATTCAGTTCATCAGATGAGAAGAAATTAAGAGGTGAAGGATGCGATGACTCAATGAGACCAAGATTCGCAAGTTCGCGCCAAAGTTTGGAGGGATCAGAAATATTTGATAGTCTGTTTAAGTGGAATTGTTCTTTGGAACTTCTAAGTTCTGAAGTTAGCTCGTTTCTAAAGTTTCGAAAAATCTCAAGGTCTAATAGGTTCTTCGTTCGACGCGCAATGTTGTATAGTCTATTTTTTTGTTTAATTTTGTTTTTTAATGTGTCAGTAAGCCAAGGTGCAGGAGGATTTTTTAGGTGAAAAGTGTGCATCGGAGCGTGAACATTGAGCGACGAAGAGATGGCATGAGCGATGTTGGATAGATGCGCGTCAATGTCGGATTCATTGTTATAAGAGAATCTATTATCAATACTAAGCTTAGAACCGAGAGTAGCGTAGTAGTTAGCAACGTTGAAATTCTTATAGTCACGTCGGACGATCACGCGATGATTAAAGGACGGAGCTTCAAATGAATACGAAAGTTCAATAAGATCGTGTCCGTTTATGAATGGTGAAGGAGATTTATGATATAATATGACTTTACTAAGACTATCGACAAGGAATACATCTAACCAAGAATCAGAATGACTAGTGTGATACGTTGGCTCGGACGGAACGATTTGAAGCGCTAGAAGAGATGCAACGTCCTTGAGGTGACTAGATTCATAACAATTAGTACTAAGATTGCAGTTTAAATCTCCAGTTAAAATAATATTTTTGTAACTGTGCGAAAATGTCGAGAGTGTGGATACATAATCAGTGAGGTTTCTTCCTTTGGGCCGTCTATACATTACGGTAAACAATAGCGGTTGAACGTTTTTGGCACGAATATCTAAAATGAGAAACTCAGGGATATTCGAAAAGCAACTGGGTGATGATGCTAAGATATGTGCAGTTAACGGTTCGCGTATGTAACATGCTATACCACCACCTACTTTACCTTCTCTATCAACTCTGATTAAATAATAGCCCTGGATACGTACTAAGTCGTCAGATATAAGAGAATGAAGCCACGTTTCAGAGATTGCGATGATATGAAAGTTATTATTTGAGATGAAAGCCTGGATCTGCTCGAAGTGAGCAAGAAGAGAATTCGCATTGAAATGGACGATTTTTAAATTCTGTTTTGGGGGACGGATTGCGTGCGTATTGGTTGATATCGAATCAGTTGAGAGTCACTGAATTTTAACTAAATCGGCTTCCGAGCTGAAAGATATCGGCGAGTCGCCTTCGGATTTGCGAGCAAAAATCTGTCCACCTCTTGTCCACACAAACTTGAACGATTTACGTTTAGCCAAGTCTTTGACTTTTCGTAAAAGGTTATACGTGTTAGTCGGCAGCACTTCGTTAATATATATGCGACCGCGGTCGGTGCAGGAGGAAACTTCTGCTATATTAAGCTCGCGCTTCTTACGCATGGTTTTTATAATAAATTCACGAGTTTCTTGCGACTTAAGAGCTACAAATACAGATCTCTTGCGTGACTGTGAATCGGACGTTATAGAAGATTGAGGAGCTTGTTCGCTAATAGTAGTAGTCAGTTTTCTAGCGAAGTCGCGTACTTCGAGAATATCGGACGTGAGTTCTGGGATACCGAGAGCTAGAAAGACTTTCTCGACTAGAACGATCGGAGGGTCAGCAATATTTAATAAACCGGTAATCATGATTTCAGTAGTGCGCGTGAGAGACGGAGGGTTAATTAATGCATGATTTGCACTAATGAGCGAATGAAGTTCGGCGTTACGAGCTTCAAGCGTAGCAATTCGATTTCCATGTTCGGTGACAGTGTTTAGAAGTTCGGGAATAAGATTTAACTTATTAAAAAAATCTGCGTTTGCTCGAGTTTGTGTCTCAATAAAATCGGTTAATCTTTTATCTGTTAAAGATTGATTATCGATGAAGTTCGATAATTTTTTATCCGATTCATTAATTTTTGCGAGAATAGATTCAAGTACAGAATTTGCGGTATTTGAATCGGACGAATTTGAGCCCGAAGAGGGTAGAGACGGCGATTCACCGACCATTGTCGAAAGATTACTTTTGCAGCAAGTGCTCGCACTTTTATAAGATAAATAATTTCTACAACAGCCGGGGTGAAACGAACGCGAGCAGATTGGGCACGACAACAACGCACCAGCGATACGAGATTTGCACTTCGAGCAGCTGACGATAGACATTAATCTGTATTACCGACTGTACTAGTAGATCGATACGAAGTAGAGCTTACAGAGGATGTCCGCGACGGCGCCACCATACCAGAATGTACGTGTGTAAAAGCGTAGTACACTCTAGGTGAACAGCTGTGTTATGGGCACACTTCGGTAGCTATGGAGACGGGTGATACAGCGAACGTGAGGCGTGGTGCGCGTGCGTGAGCCAGTCAGAGCTGCCAGATTCGTGGGATTTTCCCCACGCGTGGGGAACTCCGATGCCCCCTCCACGACCCGATTCCCACAGCGTCCCATTTAGGCGGCTCGGTTCCCTCGCTGCCAAGAGTTTACGTAATCAGTTCGGCGCATCCAATACCGGAACTCCTGTGCCCCTATTGGCTGTCGGCTTGTGCCTCACGTGGCCTCACGGCTTGCTTCGTTGCGCGCCAATGTTTAAAATATGAATTAAGCACATATAGCCCAGAATTGTTTTGAATTACACAGGCCAACAAAAAAAAGGTGATGATAAATCAGAGCCGATTCTTATTGGTTTTTCTCGAAGAATACGAATGCGACTTAAGAAATATCAGATTGGGTCCAGTTTTCTAAAGAAACAAACCCAAAAAGCGTGTCTATGACCATCTTTGAGTACCTGTAGAAAAAAATCGCGAGTTGATAAAAACCTAAATGGGATGAAATGAGAGCTTGGACCTTGCTTTATTAGTCTGTGGAGCAAGGAATTAATTAGGTGCCGTTACCATAGAATGCTCGGAAAAAGTTTTTTATTCGAGCACGCACCATTTTCTCGCTTTCCGGTCGAAAAACACCCGTGGATGAATTGACTTTTGGACCTAAATTTTTAATCGACTCGATGGAAATTTCTTTCTTATTTAAGATAATGGAACTCTGCATACATTCTCTACCACCGATTGTGACGGAAAAATCTTAATATTTATTTATCCAATAAATAATATGAGAAAAAAAATGTTTTTTACTTTTGAAGACAATCGTGTTCTTTAAAATGGTCAGGTCCATCTCAATATGCCTAAGATTAGCGACGCTACTATCTAAAAATATTTATCAATAGCAGAGACAAAAAAGAAAAAATTATAATTCATTATTTTTTTTTCTTTTGTTTGTCGGATGAACAAATATTGTGGATTCCCTTTTTTAATCGGTGATAGATGATGTATGCAGAATTTCATGAGCCTTAATTAGAAAAAAATATCGTTCGAATCGGATAAAAATTCAATTAATTATTCAATATCATATATCGGTACAGCGAAGTTGCTCGACGTGTGGGGAACCGTTTCTCACGCGTGGGGAACCCTTGCAAGATTTTTTCCCCACAGCGTCCCACGTCGGCGGCAAGGCCTCTTTCGGCCTCCTCCGGCTCCTCTCGGCCTTTTTCGGCTGCTCGACTGCACGCGACGCACGCGCATAGCGAATTTCCTCTCCTCAAGCGCCGAGCGCTTCTTGCCGCAAGCAGCGTGGTGGGGGCGTGTGGGAATTTTCCCCGCCAAGGTATCTGGCAGCTCTGGAGCCAGTACTTGATCGAACGTTAGATCCTCGTGCATGTGGCTGGTCGATCGAAGGCCACTATATTAGTGATGGTGGTGCAGGGACGAGACGCGACGAACCGTGTGGCTGGGTCGATGTAGACAGCCAATCATTATCGATTAGAATGAGATCGACATATGAGCGATGCGCATGCGCCGAGATGCAACCGTCGAAACCGCGTTCCGATGCGAAAGTGAGGTTATGGTGATCAACTCGGGTTGCACTTTTCGTTTGATAATTAAGCACAATCACATGGAAATTATGCAGAGATGATTAATCCAGGTGATAGCACTTTTTTGCTTGCTAGTTATCTGCAACAAAAACGCCCGTAGGCAGAGAGCGGCAGAAAATATCTCAGAAAAAGCGGGATGTGCGGAAGAAATTGACAGGCTTACTCACGTTCAAGAGAGAGAGAGAGCGAGAGAGTGAGAGACTGAGAGAGCGAGAGACTCAGAAACCGAGAGAGCGAGAGACTGAGAGAGCGAGAGACTGAGAGAGTGAGAGACTGAGAGACTGAGAGACTGAGAGACTGAGAGAGTGAGAGAGTGAGAGAGCGAGAGAGCGAGAGACTGAGAGAGCGAGAGACTGAGAGAGCGAGAGACTGAGAGAGCGAGAGACTGAGAGAGCGAGAGACTGAGAGGGCGAGAGACTGAGAGAGCGAGAGACTGAGAGAGCGAGCGACTGAGAGAGCGAGAGACTGAGAGACTGAGAGAGCGAGCGACTGAGAGAGCGAGAGACTGAGAGACTGAGAGACCGAGAGCGAGAGAGAGTTAGAGAGAGTGAGGGAGTAGGAGTGAAAGAGTGCAAGAGTGCAAGAGTGCGAGAGTAAAGGAGTGCGAAAGTGAGAAGAGAGTGAGAGTGAGAAAGTAACTGAGAGATAGAGTCAGAGAGTGAGTGAGAGTGAGAGAGTGAGAGCGAGAGACTGAGAGAGCGAGAGAGTGAGAGACTGAGAGAGTGGGAGACTCAGAAAGCGAGAGAGCGAGAGATTGATTGATTGATTGATGTTGACTTTATTAGCTTTCGCTACATGCTTTTCATACATTTTACATAATTATATAACATCTTAAATTCTATTTCTTATTCTAGTTTAATTCGATCTTTTATTCACCTTTCTTTATTTCTTCCTTCAACATTCTTTTAAATTCTACTATGTTTTGTGCCGCCTTTGTTTCCATACTTAGTTCGTTGTACATTTTGAACCCTTTATATGTTAAGCACTTTTGTCCCCCTGTAATTCGGCTAAAATTTACTGTTATGTTATTGCTCTGTCTGGTATGGTAATTATGTCTTTCGTTCGTAAACCTTATTTTATCACATAAATATCTTGGCATTCTACCGTTTAACATCTTAAATACAAACAAACATACATTATATTTCATTCTCTGTCTTACATTCATAAAACCTAACGCTTCCAACATGTCATTTATTCTTGTATACCTATTGCACTTAAGAATTGCTCTCATAGCCCGATTTTGTGTTTTTTGTAACGTGTCCATCCAATATTTGTTTACATTGAGTAACAGCGTATTGCAGTATTCAAAATGCGGCGCCACTATACTTTTATATATCGTAACAAGGGTATATGAACTCACATATTTATTAATTCTGTACATAAAATTGATTTTTTTTGCTATCTTTTTCACCACATATGCCGCTAAATTATTAAAGTTCATATTCATATCTATTATTATACCAAGGTATTTTATTTCTTTAACTTCTTCTATTTTATCACCTATTACTTTTATATCACAGCTGTTTGGTATATAACTCTTTCTCTCATCGCGTATCATCATGAATTTAGTCTTTGTTGTATTTAGCTTAAGTGCATTTTCTTTCGGCCACTTTGTTATTTGTCCTAATTCGCGGTTTAGGTGCGTTTCAATTTTGCTGGTATCTTTGTCGCTCACATATATGATTGTATCATCCGCAAAGCATTTACACGACGCGTATTTTAGATTTCGCCCGATATCGTTTATGTACAATATAAATAGTAGAGGTCCTAAAACTGATCCTTGTGGGACCCCATGTTTTGTGTTACTTTTTTCTGATTTTTCATTTCCAAATTTTACCTCTTGTTTCCGATTACTTAGATAAGATTCGATCCATTTATATACTTTCCCCCTTATACCATATTGATATATTTTTTTCATCATTACTTTCCTGTTTACCGTCTCAAACGCACGCTTAAAATCTAGGAACACCACTCCTATAAATTAACTTTCATTTAGGGCTTCTCTCCACTCAATTAATGTGTTTTGCACTGCCGTTTCACATGAATAATTTTTTCGGAAACCGGACTGTTCATCTATAAGAATGTTGTTGTTTTCGATGTATTCAATCAATTGATTTTTTGCAGCTATTTCTAATACCTTTTCATATATAGACAGCATGTTGATCGGTCTGTGATCTTCTGCTTTTGTACTCCTCGCTATTTTTGGAATCGGTAGGATAGTTGATGTTTTCCATTCCTCCGGGAAAATACCTTCTTTTAACGATGTATTTACAACTTCTAATACTGCATCCCCAATACCTTTCCATGCCATTTTGAGAAATCTCGTACTTATTCCTTTATCTGTGCCCTTTTTGTTTTCCAAGTTTTGTATGATCTCATCCAGTTCTTTTTTATTTATCTGTTTAAAATACTCAAATTTCGTCTGTGTTTCTATTTGTAATTCTGTATTTTCATTCGTTATATCATTTTCTACTGTATCGTCTATACTTTTTTAAAAAATATTCGTCTAATTTGTTAGCTATTTCTTTATCGTCATAATATATCTGTCCGTTGAAGCTTATTTCTTTTGTGTTTTCTTTACTTTTTTTATTACCAATTAATTCTTTTAATGTATTCAACATTTTTTTAGGATTTGTTTTTAATCCCTCAATATTCTCTTCGTAATATCTCTTCTTACTATTTCTACACATAGATACCGTTATATTTCTTATTCTCTTGTATTCGTCCCATTTTTCTGTTAAGTTCGTCTGTACTGCACACTTATATGCTAGATCCTTCTGTCTATTTGCATTTCTGACTTCTAGAGTAATCCACGGTTTTTCTGTCCATCGCAGTGGGATTTTCTTTACTTTTCTCGGTGCTACTATGTCGAGTGTTTTAATCATACAGTCTATAACGTTATTTGCTAAGTCATTCACGCTAATTTCTCTTTCAGATCTGTCATTTATCATATTCTGTATAATGTTTGTTATTTGCTCTTCATATAAATTTTTGTAGTCCCTTGTCTCATATGTCATTATTGTAGTCTTTGGTTCATCTTTAGTTAACACATCTATCTTTATTATTTGGTGGTCAGTAATTTTAGGTGTCATTAGGACATCTGTCATTACATAAAAATTTGAAAATACAAGGTCGATTTGGGTTTTGGATATATCTGTTATTCTTGTAAAGCTTTCTACGTATTGTTTCATCCCTAGACATCGTAAGTTTTGGATGAGACGTTTACTATAATGATTTTCTTTGCTCACATCTATATTGAAGTCTCCAACTACTATGATATGCCCCTCATCCACCATCTTTTTACATTCCTCAGTTATTTTATCAATGAATTTTCCATCACTTTTACTCGGTGAATGGTACACATTACAAATTTTGATGTTTTTATATATTCCTAATAGCTTCACCGTGTTTATCTATGTGTTTTCTTCAAAAACCTCTGTTTCTACATTCTTGAATTTCATGTCTCTATGTATAAAAGTCATAACTCCACCCGTTCTGCTATTTATCGAGTTACAACGTTTGCATTCATAGTTTACTATTTGTATTTCCTCACCATCTATATCTTCCGTTACATGCGTTTCCGTTAGACATACATTTTTCGGTTTCATTCTTATGATGACGCTTTGAATTTGGTCTTTGTTATGTATAAATCCTTGTGAATTTAGGAGTAGTATCATAGGGCTTCTTTTATCGTCTATTTCGCTTGTTAATTGCTATTCAGAACCGTATTGGATATTCTTTCTATTTCTATTTACCATTTTAACATACGATTGACACTTGTTGCTTGTTGCTTCGTGTTCCGTTTCTATTCCATCCAGCTTAAATTTTGTTATTACTCTGCGA